>JABTXL010006405.1:6819700-6853701 GCA_025134845.1 Neodon shergylaensis
ATAGATAGATAGATAGATAGATAGATAGATAGATAGATAGATAGATATACAGACAGATGAGTGGATAGATACTAAATCCATCAATCCTTCTATACAGAGATCACAAGGCAGAAAGAGTAAGAGAAGAATAGATTGAAGAAGTAAGGCTTTACTGCAAACCATGATTTCAGCTGCTTTTTCTCTTATTATTCATTAGTTTCCAAGCTGAATATCTTCAAAACTTATTAACAAAACTACTCTTCCATATTACCCCAAAAGATGATTGCAAGCAGATTTCATATATAGATCTTTAATTTTATGGAAAGCATCTAATTTTATAATGGCATTTTAAACTCTCGCTCATTGGCCTAATTTTCCAAAGTCTATATACTTTTAGCTTAAGTGTGACTTAAATCTACTATGCTGTTTCTGCATTTTTAGAAATCCTGGATGTAGCATAGCCAGATGTGAATATCTGTCTGCCACTTATGGGTGTCGTGAATAGGAATGATGATGCTTCCCACAGGGAGTTGCAGCCAGGGCTTTTGGTATGGTGAGCAGGTGGTGCTGGCACATACAGTATCTAGTAAATGGATTACTCTCACACACATGTGCTAACCTAAAAAAACTGAACCAGGAAAGTTTTGAAAATTCCAGCTTTACAAAGAATTTGGCCCATGATTGCACCATCAAAAGTTGCAGAGCTTTCCCATACTCTATGGTGTCCCAGCTACCTACCAGGTAGCTGTCTAACCAGAAAAGCAGGATAAAATAAAGACACAACACACACAAATCCCATACCCTCTCCCTCCTCCCTAAAGCATGTTTCTTTTTGCTTAAAGATTCATCTCATCAAACTCAGGTAAATTTTGTATGATTTTGGGCTTCCAAACCTTCTTAATAGGTCTCTCTATAAAACTTGGCAGGTGACTTTGTGAGTTGATTTTTGCCAACTTGAAACAAACCTAATATATCTGGAAAGAGAGATTCTTTTGTTGTTGTTTTGTTTGTTTTTGTTTTGAAACTGAGACTCTCAGCTGAGAAAATGACTGTAGGCAACTCTATAAGGCACTTTCTTAACTAATGATTAATACGGGAGAGTCCAGCCTACTATATGTGATACTGTCCCTAGATAATCAGTCCTGGATGGCATACAAAAGCAGGCTGAGTGAGCCATGAAGAGCGAGTTAGGAAGCGGCATTCCTCTGTAGCTTCTGCTTTAGTTCTTGTCTGCATTTTCCCACATTATGTTTGTTCCTTCCCTGACTTCGCTGTATGATGTACTAAAAGCTGTAAGATGGGATAACCCTTTCTTTCCCACTTGTTTGTAGTGATGGTATTTATTTACAATAGAAACTCCAACTAAATCATAAATTGGTACCTGGAAAGGGGTATTTCTACAACAGATCCAAATATGTGTTTCAGACAGGAATATGGTGGCAAGCTTTGGTCTTGGAAATGTCATTAAGAGTTCAGGGCTTTTCATAGTAACATTAATGCCATAAATTACTTTGAAAACCCACAGTATTTAAAAATCTGGTCTCTTTAAAACAGTCCAAGGTGCTTGGATATAACTGCATCCCAGTGTGATGAACTACTGTGGGAGCTTGGAAAATAAAACTGAGAGTAGTGCAGAAAAGGGAAGCCTGGTTGAAGACATTTCAGAGGGAGGCAAAAAAGCTCTATCAGGATTATTTGTGTAATAATTTGAATTAAAATTTGTGATTCTAGTCATCTAGGGCTGAAGAATTCAACAGTGATTAACAAGAGATCAGCACCACTTAAGTGAATGAATCCTTTGCTTCCTGGGACAGTTGATGCTGAGTAGTTGGATCTAAGAAATTAGCAGCGATTAAGAAGAGACTATTCTCTAGGCTGCCATTTTGTCTAATCGACAGTGTCCTTTGCTTTACAGAAGCTTCTCAGTTTCAAGAGGTCCATTTATTAATTTGTTTAATAGTGTATATGCTACTGGTGTTATATTAAGGAAGTGGTCTCCTGGTGTGCAACAATTCTGTATTCTATCAATTATGTTTTAAATGAACGCTGATTGGCCAGTAGCCAGGCAGGAAGTATAGGTGGGACAACCAGACAGGAAGTAGAGGCAGGTCCATGAAAACAGGAGAATTCTGGGAAGAGGGAAGCTCCCTCTGCAGTCCTGCCCAGACACAGAAGAAGGAAGATGTGATCTACACCACTGAAAAAGGTACCGAGCCATGTGGCTAACATATACTAGAATAATGGGCTAATATAAGTTATAAGAGTTAATAAGAAGCCTGAGCCAATGGGCCAATCAGTTTATAACTAAGTCAGACCTCTGTGTGATTTCTTTGGGACTTAAAAATTGCGGGAACCAGGCAGGACAGAAAACTCAGACAGCATGCATTCAAGGCTACTTTCCACTTTCTCTTCAATGAGATTTGGTGTGCCTAGATTTAGGTCTTTGATCCATTTGGACTTAAGTATTGTGCTGTAGATAGATATGGATCTATTTGCATTCTTCTACATGTTGATATCCATTTATGACAGCACCATTTTTGAAGATGTTTTCTTTGTTCCATTGTATAATTTTAGCTTATTTGTCAAAAATCAGATGTTCATAGGTGTGTGGCTTATTATTAGGGTCTTCAATTAAATTTCATTGGTCCACCTGTATGTTTTTATGCCAGTGCCAAGCAGTTTTCATTACTGTAGCTCTATAACAGAGTTTGATGTCAGGGATGGTAATGCCTCCAGAAGTCCCTTTATTGTAAAATGGCAGCCTACAAAATGAGAAAAGATCTTCACTAATCCAACATCAGACAGAGGAGTGATTTCCAAAATATATAAAGAACTCAAGAAACTAGACATCAAAATATCAAATAATCCAATCAAAAAAGGGTACAGATCTAAACAGAGTTCTCAACAGAAGAATTGCAAATGACCAAAATACTTAAGGAATTAATCATCATCCTTAGCCATCAAGGAAATGAAAATCAAAATGACTCTGATATACCATTTTTCATCTGTCAGAACAGCTAAGGTCAAAAACAATAAAGATAGCTATGCTGGAGTGGATGTGGAGTAAGGGTAACACTCCTCCATTGCTAGTGGGAGTGCAAATTTGTATGGTAACTTTGAAAACCAGTGTGGAGGGTTATCAGAAAATTGGGAATCAATTTACCTCAAGACCCACCATTACCACTCTTGGTAATACACCCAAAGGATGCACACTTATACCACAAGGACATTTGCTCAACTGTGTTCATAGCAGCATTATTTGTACCAGCAAAAACATGGAAATAATCTAGACACCCCTCAACTGAAGAATGGATAAAGAAAATGTGGTACATTTACACAATGGAGTACTACGCAGAAGGAAACAACATTGACATCTTGAAATTTGCATGTAAATAAATCAAACTAGAATAAACCATTCTGAGTGTGGTGACCCAGATAGACAAACACAATATGTATTCACTCATAAGTGGGTATTAGACATAAAGCAAAAGATAACCAGCCTATAGTCCACTATCCCAGATGAGCTAGGTAACAAGGAAAACCCTAAGAGAGACATACATAGATCCCTCTATGAAGTGGAGAAAATTTAAAAAACCCTGCTTAGACATTTGGTCAATTTTTCTCCTGGGTGAACTTGTGAAGACAGTACTGGAAGAGATTAACATTTGAACAAGTGAACTGGATAAAAGTTGTTCCCAGGTGGGTTTGGGTAGATATCCAATTAGCTTCACCTGAGCAGTGTCAGTCACTGAAAGAGGGAGAATTCATTGTCTGACTCAGCTGGAAGCCCAGCATAGGAATGCTGCTACTGGTTATCAAAACAGAAATGCTTTCATAATATTCTGCTTGCCAGTCATTTATTGGGATCCTCAGCATGTGTAAGCTCACATGGCAATTGATATAAGTTTATCTCTATACATCTGTCTACTGTCTGTATACCTAACTGCTTGCTATTACCTACACATTCACATTTATCTATTCACCCACCATCTATCCTTCACATTAGTCAGTGTTTCTGGTGAACCCTTTCTAGTGTGTGTATGTGGTATGTCTGTGTATGTGTGTGTACACTTGTGTATGTATGAGTGTGTATGTGGTGTGTGTGTGTGCATGTTCGTGTATGTGTGTGCACACTTGTGTATGTATGTGTGTATATGTGGGGTGTGTGTGTGTATGTGTGTGTGTGTGCAGTGTTTTCAAAAATACTTTCTGGTCCTTTCATTTTTTTGGATGCTTCTATCCTCATTTGCTTGCACGACATTTGCTTACTACAAACCTACTTTATTTCTTTTCTTTTACTTACAATTTTTAAGGCTATCTCACGCTTTATCTCTGGCTGACTTGGAATTTTCTATGTAGAATGGGCTGGTATCAAAATCACAGATATCTGCTTCCCAAGTTTTACTTAAATTTTTAAATGCCCAGTTTTACCATGTGTCTTCACAGTGGTTTGAATTATTATATATAAATGAAAATCACCACATAGTGCTGTCACAGTTAAAGTCTCTCTCTCGTGCCTTGCTTGACTTATATAGTTTCTACATGTGCTTTTTCTCCTTCCAGTTCCTGGCAGCTGTGTATGAACTACATCGCTCTTCCACACAGGTCCTTTGTCACTTTTTGGCTTTCTATCAAGGTCATTCCCTTGACACTTTCATATGACTCTTCCTTCTCATCATTCAATTATCAGAGACAGTTGCCAGGATGGTTTCATCTTACCCTGCCCTTCTCATCCCTTCAACTGTGATGCTTGCTGTTGTATGAAAAAAGTTTTCTTGGAGAGGCACAACACACATTCTACTCACTCCAGACATGGAGCCCATGAGAAACCAAAGTACTGACACCATCAAAATCCAATTTGGTAAGTTTTATTGGGGTTACGTGTAGGAGCAAAAATGACTCAAAGACAGTTGTTTCACCAAAGTGCACCCCAGGACAGGTGACAGCTCTCTATTCCTAGGAACCTGGAACATGCTGCACACCCTGCAAGCAGTTCTGTTGTTGTAAGGAGGGCCTGCTTGTTCATCTTGGCCACCCGGCTAGCTTAGATCTGAAATAATCACACAGAGACTATATTATTTAAATCACTGCTTGGTCCATTAGCTCTAGCTTCTTATTAGCTAACTCTTACATATTAATTTAACTCATTTCTATTAATCTGTATATAGCCACGTGGCAGTGGCTTACCAGGTAAAATTTCCAGCATCTGTCTCCGGCAGCTCCATGGCATCTCTCTCTCTACCTTCCTTCTCCCAGCATTCAGTCTAGTTTTCCCCACCTACCTAAGTTCTGCCCTTTCAACAGGCCAAGGCAGTTTCTTTACTCATTAACCAATAAAAGCAACACATAGACAAAAGGACCTCCCACACCATTCTGCAGATTTGAGAGTATTCTTCTCAGTTGTCTCAGTTAGTCTAAATCTCTTCCAGGCAACTCTGTTGGTTTCTTCTAAAAACCTGGTTGGTTCTCATAGTGTTCTCAGAGTGAAAAGCCTAGCAAACCTGGCTGTCTAGTGAATAAATGAACAGGTACATAACTTTGCTGATGCACCCTTAAATTTGCTTTTCCTGTCTAGTCTGCAGGATATGTGTTTCCTACAAGTAAGAGCCATGTTTTCCCATCTTGAACTTTCTCCAGTGCCCAGAAATATAGAGAGTGTCTAATGCAAGACTGTATAACTACATTCCTTGGATTATAAAGCATAGGGCATTAGTTTGAATAGTATGTATTAAAGCAATCCAGTGCAATACACAATTTACAAGTTCAACCTGCCTTAGACATTTACTCATTAGTATACTACAATTATATAATTTTGTAATGAACCTGATCACAAACACATATGCAAATGTACGGAACATAATTATATGATGGAATTACATTGAAGGATGGTGTTAAATACTCTTAAGATTTGGTCTTTTACATTGTAGACTCTTGTACTAGAGTGTTATAAACTGGATGGCTTATTGTGACTGTATGATGTCTTACAGATTGGAGGCTATAAGTTCCAACTTTAGGGCATGTGGTAGACTTGGTGCATCATGTCACCTGCTTCTTGTTCATTGCTCAACGTTTTCACACATCCTGAGATGGTGAGAGGTGAAAGATGACCCTTGGTCTGTTTCACAGAGAGCTAAGCCTATCCATGAAGTCATGCCTTCCTTGGGTCCTAATTAACTTCAAGAGAGTCCACTCCCTAAAATGATCTCATAAGCATTAGATTTCAATATGTGAATTTAGGGAGGTGGGCGTACAAATCCAGGCCATTGTTGACTTTTTCATGATGATAAAATAGAAACAAAGTTTTCAGCAACTCTTTCTCATTGGAGCAAATTTGTGGTTTCAGTTTGTTTAAGATGCTGATCACTTGTGGATGTGTGGCACCAGCAGGGTTTGTGGTTATGTGGTTGTGAGACTGGTGGTAAGTTTGGGAACTCTTGATTTGTTCTTAGAAAGGACTGACCTTTGCATAGACTTCTCTAATTGGAATTCACTTAGCGCAATAGGCTGTCCTCAACAATTCTCCATAGGGGTTGGTGCCTTAACAACCTTCCTAGTAATAATTGTCAACACTAGCATTTAGGGCCCCTTCCTCATCACAAATATTTGTGCTTATAAATAATTTTCATAACAGACAGATGAGTAAGCATTTTTCCGCTACTTTTTTTTTTCTGTTATATTGGGATGCTGCACTGTTAAATATCAATGCTGAGCAAAGAAAGCTGCATCCAAGGACACTGCTGCTAAAACAGCATCAGACTGAATGCAGTGCAATGACGGGGGGCTGCAACGCAGCCTTGGTGCCCGTGCCCGTGGCTGCCTTCCTGGGAGCAAACCTTGATGCTGGGTCAAGTGCTAGTTCTTCCCTCCACGGATAAATAGAGGCAAGGACAAGGTATGTAAATGTCCCAAAGAGCTCTGCTGCAGCTGAGATTCAGGTTGATTCCTGTAGTTCTGAGGATGAAGGAAAGCACAGAGAATCTGCTAAATGAAAGCGCATGACTGACAATTAGATTTTGTCCTTCTACCCACTGTCTTCTTAGATTTAAATCTTGAGAAGGGCGAGCTGGTTTTTAAGAAGTAAATGCTAGCACTCTTCAGTTTCTTTATAAGACAGATGCTGCTTATCTCAGACTAGACAAGCTTATGGAATGACAGTTCTTTTTCTTTTCTTTTTTTTTTAAACTTCCTGCTTACTTAAGTTTACATTAGTTAAATTTATTGAGGTCTACTCCACCAGAAAGCTAAAAAGAAAAGTCTTTCACACGGCTACATCCAAGGCTCTAAGAAAAGCTACCCTGCTGATCATAGTTCTAAGAATAAACCCTCTTTTATATGGGCTTTTCAGACTTATAGGGTCACAGGGTGTCTTGAAATAAATCTCAAAGGGGACAGCAAATTCCGAATCACACCTAAACTCTATGTCCATGACTGTAATGGAGTTAATAAATCGTGGGCATAAATGAATAACGGCAGTCAGTGTTCTGCTTGTAAAGCCAGCATGGAGAATGCTCATCAGATAAAAATGATCAGGTGTTGAGAGACAGTCCACAGGAATTATGAACAGTGGGTTTCATATCAATATCTCGGGAATTTAACTTACGTTGCAGAAAACTTGGCCAGCCAGGGCCTTGGGAGCGGAGTCTTCAAGATGAATGCCCATTCCAGACTGTTACTTAACCGAGGACTGGAAGGAAACAAGCAGCTGAGAGGATTAACATATTCATGAGCTTGCCAACTGTAATTGGAGAGATCCTTTCAAAAATAGAAATCCCAAGCGCCTTGACTGTTTATTTTCTTGGATTATCTCCTGTGTAAAATTGAGGGAGCCTGGTCACCCGCCACCGCCACCCTACTTCACACAAGACGATAATATCCATCCTTGTTTTCATTCTTTGTTTTTTTCTTCACTTCAAAACTGAGAGGGGATGAATGATCTGAATGGAAGATTCTGCACCTTTAACAGCCTGTGATCCTAAGGCTTGATTCATCTCCAGACACAGCACAACTTCAGATACTGAAGAGCTGGTTCTTTTTAAGGGGGCATTGTCGCCCCTTCTTTGCACTATGAAGACTCACTCTCTCCTTGACCCAATGCTTTCTACATAGTGCAATGCGTATAACCACCAATTTAGCGTTATGCTCCCTTCATGGCTCAGATCAAATCAGTCACTGAGGGGACCTCCATGACCTCCATGAGTTATTTCATTCATGGCATAAACTTTCGGTGTTATTTATTTCCTTCAAAAAAAAAAACTGCCCAAATTTGCTTTGTAAGTTTCTCCACTTACTAATTTTGAGTAGAAAAGGAATTTTTATGTATAACTGATTACATTTATAATTCCTAAAACCTATACATATTTTACTTAGCTTAATTATCCAAGGTAATTAAGGGATCTTTTCTGACTTCTACTGAAGCATAAATCACAGGCGCTGCTCTCATCCACTGGCATTTACCAAGTTGCCTTTATCATTAGCTCACCATAAATCTGCTTTAGGTAAAGTTTAATTTCTTACTTCAACTTAAAATTATGTTAATAGATCATATTTCTGACTGCTTCATTATAAAACAATTGTAACTTCTGGCTGATCATAGATTCTCTCAACCCAAAGAAAGGTTGTTCATCACATAACTCATCGTTTTCATCTAACACTAAAAATGCTGTCAATGTTATAGCAAATTAGAGTATGTAACCTTGAACACGTTTAAGAGGTTAAGAGCACTGCCTGCTCTTCCAAAGGTCCTGAGTTCAATTCCCAGCAACCACATGGTGGCTCACAACCATCTGTGATGGGGTCTGGTGCCCTCTTCTGGCCTGTAGGGATATACACAGACAGAATATTGTATACATAATAAATAAATATTAAAAAAAACAAAACAAAAACTTCTTCTGGCTGAGGATCAAAATCACCATATTCCATGCAATGAAAAGCCACCGATTTGAGAATATATGGGCAACACTATCTATACTTAATGGAGTTAAAAAAGCAGGATCACAAAAGAACACACAAAGTTCAGTGGGTAGGAAAAAGAGACCTGGCTTTGGAAGGAGTCCCGGGATGGGGATTAATTTGATCAAAATACAACGTATGAAATTCTCAAGGAAATAATGACAAATGAGGGAGGAATTTTTCTATTTTTAAAAGAACATCCTAAATGCTTGCATTTATGTTCATGGTCAATATTCAGTTAATTTTGCATTTACTGTATGAAGAAGATAATCAAGTTTAACACCCCTTTCCTGGAGGTTCCATGGCTTTTACCTTTTTGTTTTCTTAAAAGAAAAAATACCCTTCTAAATTGCATTACATTGAAATCATTGTCAAAACTCAAATGACCATAAATGTTCTACCTTATAGCGTTTGCACAAGTTTAAAAATTAATTTAACCATTAGCAATGATCAGTGTTAAGTTTTATCAAAATTGAATCATTCAAATTTGAAATTGACTTTGAAAATCAACTTACACTAAAGTGTTAACAAATCTAAAAAAATGCATTTATCTTAAACATTATGAATGTGTGTACCTGCATCTGTTTGTGAATGTATGTGTGTGTTGTACATAACAGAAACTTTGAAATAGGTGGAAAAGCTTGCACCTTAGTAAACTGCCCATAGATAATGATTTACCCCCACATTCACTGGAACTTGAGACTGAGACAGACACCTAGACTCTCGAAGGCAGAACTTGGAAACGAAACATTCTTCAACAAAATTAGGTCCACAGCGGCAGTTTAGCTGGAGTTCCTTAAGCAGAGAACCTGCAGGAAGAGGTATGCAATCTCTATTTGGAATATGGCCAATGGAGTAACAAGGCAGTGACCGACAATAAAGCCAGTTGTTGCAGAATATTACTTTAAGGCGTGTTGCTTTTGTTTATGCTCTGGAACATTTGTTTAATGATGCAAAGATGTATTTGATAAAATAAAATTCACCTGTGGCCCAGAGACTGAGTCAGTAACTAGCTGACAGGAAGTAGTAGGGAAGAGCCAGGTGGAGAAGGGTTTAAAAGGCAGGGTTGGGGGGGGAAGCACAAAGACTTCTTGGGGGACGCAAGGTGGTGAGCTAGGTGAGATGCTTGCTATTCAGTCTTTCTAAGGAGCAGGATTCTACCTCAACCTGTGAATCTTAAGTTCTTTAGTAGGACAGAGTTTTAAATAAGTTTTCTTAGTAGCTTTGAAAGAGTCAGTGCCTGAGGGAAGAGAACTTCCTCAGGCTGTGGCCCTTGTGGCCTAGGCACTGCTGGTAGCTGTGGAGTTACAATTGTTTACTGAGATACGCATAGCTTAAAAAGTAGCAGCCATTAAAAACAGAGGCCAACAGCCAATAATAGTGTCGACAGCAAAACTCACAGACTAGTGCTGAATAGAGAAAAATACCACTGAAGGGGTCAGTTGAAATCCCAGCCTCGGGCCTCCATCTTTGGAGGCCCCTCCCCTGTGCCCCTTGAGCCCTGACCCCTCCCCAGGAAAGGTCAAGACCACTCCCACAGGCTGTTTAAACTGCTCCCCCAAAAATAAACACGTGGTTTTCCCTTTTCCTCTCTGGTGGTCACGTTGGCGACTTCCAGTTCCCGTAGAGGGCCACCTGGGAGCGCAGGTATCTAATTAAACCTGGGTATCTCTTAATCTGGTCTGATTTGGCTTGATTGGGATTATTTTGCGTTGGCAGAGAGCTCGCGTTAGAAAATATTCCTAACATTAAATATCAAAAATAAACATTTTCCTATCAAGTGATACCTTGCTATAATCTACCCCTGAATTAAGAGACATAAGTAGTTTTGTGGTGAGTTCCCTCTGCTCCCACTTTTGGCCTTAGGCATCGCATTAGTTCTCATACTCCAAAGAACTGAGAAGAAACTTTCCAAGACACACTTCAATGGAGTCATGATTTAAGACCAGGCCCTCTGTCTTTCCAAGTATCCCCCTTGCAGCCTCAACACTAAACATAAATAAATGGTGAGATAATTGTATTTCACCTTCTCTTCGAGCATGTAGGGTATGCATATCAAAGCCCCTTGAGATTAAAGACCACCCCATCAAAATGTGACAGGCAGTTCACTGCAGCCCTAGTTAACAGAACTGTGATGAAGAACCATCAAATGTATGCAGCCTCGAGGTCCCTGTAAATTTTACCGAGTGCAGACTGTGAGGAAATGGTTGCTTTCAGCCGAAATATTTTTTCTCTTGTTTTAGCTCTGTCACCTCCATTTTAATCTAAAGAAGTTATGTCTTCTGAACTCACAGGTTGAACCCTTAAGGAGGTCAGTCCCTGAGAACCAGTACAGAGCGAAGACAGGTAGTTGTTCTGTATGCACTATGCTCTGTGCAGTGTGATAAATATGTATACACACTCTATAATTTCGAGAACGGTGTGTCGCTTCTGGCTTACAGTTACGGCAGGTCATCTCAGACTTTCCTGGGAATGGAAGTCAATCTGAAAATTCTTAAATGCAGTTCCCTTGTGCTTTCAATCAACAAGTCTTTTCATCTAGTAGCTCAGAAGAGGCCCCAAATATTTATCCAAAGAAGTAAAACAAACATAAAACCTCCTCTCGGTGATTTGATGCAAGTATTCATAAATAATTTATATTTGCTTATTACTATTATTTCTATCTGTGGGTAATGCACGTTTCTAAGAATTTTAAAGATTTAAAAATCTTTACTCTTATACCCACACTTGCATCAAGGTGCAGAGACCACGAGACTGTGAAATGCCTAGCAATAAATCGGGGCATCTCTATGATACCCATTTTTCTCAAAGTTCGGGAATCATGTGGAAAAGAGGGCAGAGACTGCACAAGCTAGAGACTGTAGTTGACTATAACGACCCAGTGTTCTATGGGCACAGCAGGGAAATTCTGTACATGAATTCGTAGCAGTTGTGGCAGCATGCACACGACCTGCGAGAGCTCAAGCGAGAGCTCAAGCGAGAGCAAAGTTCCAATTCTGAGCTGACAGGTGTTTAGGCTTCTCAGTCCTTCCTAGGTATGAGGCTCTTGGAAGCTGTTAGCTATTGGGAGAAGAGCCTGTTTTCTAAGGATGTGGCACCTGAGAAGTTGACTGTGCCCCAGACCATGGCCACACATGGAAGGGTATATAGGCAACAGTAATTGGACTTCGTTGTGTGTGTTTTAAATGAAGACAGAAAAATGGGCATGGAGCATGGGTTGGGGGTGGATCTGGGAGGAGTCTGAAGGGTGAATATGGCCAAATAATTAATCATTTTTTTCTCTAAAGTAAGAAAATTTGGCTCTTTTAGTTACCACAATTAATGATGGAAATTCAGAAAATAAAATCAGTCACCTCTAGAACTGACACACATCTAGTCTGTTTGTCTATAGGCAAGAAAATAGTTAAAGGAATTGTCCTGTTGCTGGAGAACAAGCTGATGCTCTATGGAGTTTTGAGGGGTGATGTAGACCACTTTCGCTCTAAGAGATGGAGATGCTTCATAATGCAAACACTCATCACTCTTCAAGGTGACCTTCACACTGACTTTAGAGACCCCATTCCAGCACGTACCTGACAGCCTGTGTCTTGGTTGGGAAGACCAGATCTAGGAAACCACATTGTTAGATAAGCACTTTGATACATAAACCACCTACTTGTTGGAAAAAAAAATTGAGGCAAGTTGAAGGAAAATGATTTATTGAAAATTTGGTCAAACTTGGGATGAAAAGATGCTTAGTTTCTCTCGGTCTTTTCTGTAGCTTCATGGTACTTTACAGAAAAGTCATTAATAGCTCCCTAAAAGACCATGAAGTTGTAAAGAGAGATGGGTTCATGTACATGAATGGCAGTTGGAGGGAGGTGGTAGAGGATGGATATGATCAAAACACTTTATAAAGATGTATGGAAAGTTTAAGAAAGGATGTCTATAAAAGAAATCAAAAGACAGAACAGGTGAAACAACAATAGCTAGGAAATGTAGATGTGTTAATTTGTCAGAACAACCTTTCCGTCTCTTCCACATGGGAATTCCTGGGGAAAGTTTTAATTTTTTGAGGTCTCTCAATAGTCTCTCTAGAATAGTAATTCTCAACCTTCTTAATGCTGCAATCCCAATTATAAAATTATTTTTGTTGCTACTTCATAGCTGTAATTTTGCTGCTGTTATGAATTGTAATGTAAATATCATATCTGACATGCAGATAGTCCTAGGTGCCTCCCATAAATGGGTCCTTTGGTTCCCCAAAGGGTTGTGACCTGCATGTTAAGAATCCCTGCTTTAGAATATCTCCTCTCCTGTCAGAATGTCTTAAAACCTCATGTTTCCTTTCTGACTGTGTCCTTAAAGTGTTTCACAAAGCTTGATTCTGGTAACATTTCTCAATCGTTTGGTTGGACTTAATAGCCCAGGCATTTGCGTTGATCACTTACTCTGTTGAGCATTTTGGCTACCTACTACAAATGATCTTATTGGTTAAAATCAATTTATTGAAGGGCCCTATAACAAACTGATTTCTCCTTACCTAACATATAATAGTGTTGTTTAAAAGCTTCTTGAAGGAGTCCAAAGAAATAGGCAATGTGGTTGTAAAAATTATGTGCTCTATATAATAACTCATTGTAAGAAGAGGAGGAACAAAATATAATTTCCTACTTATTTATTTACTTACTTTTTTCTTTATCTTTTTAAGTCCCATTATCAAGCACTGGATGGCTTGACCATGCTCTGTAAACCATACTAGTTTTGAACTTGGGGCAACACTTTTACCGCTGCTTCTTGAGTGATCTGATCATAGCTGTGTCCCACTATACTTGCCTTCAAATTCATAATTTATTCATTCTGAATACTGTCAATAAAATCCAAATTTATAAATCCTGTATATTTTACTTCTAAACTATTTACAACTGGTACAAAAAAATCTTTAAAAGAGAGCATTAGATATTTCCCAGATGTATTTTATATGCAATCAATGATCCAAATATTCTTCATGAGGAAAAAACTTATATTTATCTGCCTCAAAAATGTGAAATTTATTCCTACCTGATCACTGGTGCCAGGTCTTTGTGGGTGTATATATGATGTCTGTGCACCTAAACATTAAAATGCATTAAGGGTTGTTGGTGCAACTCCATTATAAGAGTGCCAGCTAGCAGGCAGGGAGTCTTGGGTTCAATTTCCAAAGCTACATTTTTGTACATGGTGGTGCACAACTTTAACCCTACCAGTCAAGAGGTAGAATCAAGAGAACCAGGAGTTTAAGGTTATCCTTAACTACCCAATGAGCTCTAAGCCATGCTGTTCTACCTGAGAGCCTGTCTCAAAAAAGACCACAAAAGGAAGGAAGGAAGGAAGGAAGGAAGGAAGGAAGGAAGGAAGGAAGGAAAGAAGGATGTGTACAAGGCAGGCAAGTCACTAAAGCACTAGAGCTCTCTCTCAGTCTCTCTCTCTGTCTCTGTCTCTCTCTCTCTCACACACACATACACACACACACTATTAAAAAAGAAGAAATAATGGAAGAAAGAAAATCACCCTTTTAGATAGCAAGGCACACATTCCCTAGTATATACATGTTCAAGGGAAGCAATATTTAGCAATGAAACAAAAGTAGTTAGTCCCCCTTGTCATCCATACTTTATCCCAAATTTGCCCAGTGGTTAAAGTTGCCATCTTTGTAAGTTAATTACTTTTATTGAGAGGAAGAGAAGAAAATTTCATCTCTACAAAATAATGGAGTTTTTCAGCTTGGAGTGAGGATACCGAAGTTAAAGTATACACCCTCTGCCTGCTGTTTTCTCAAAGGAAGCCTCTGTTGTAAAGTCTTTGACGTTTCCATTTCAAAGACGAGCCTCCCCTGCCCTTAAGAAAAAGCATTTCTGCTTATCAACTGGAGAGTTGGTTCTTAAAGAAATTGACAGGCATCTCAAAGGGACACCCACAGGACCTCACCATCACAGATTTTCTGCAGGAAGGACTCCTAAGAAAGGGACAGTGCCATTTGAGACATTTTGAAATTTGTCTAAGATTAATAGTTACCCTCTCAATAGCAAAAGCCTCCTCACAGGAGTGAGATGTGGCTAGACTTCAGAGCACAGCATATGCTTGGGAAATGAGCTGGCTACTGACTTCGTATTTTTACACAGTTCCACACGGCCTCGTTAATAAGTCTCAGGGGAGCCATTTGCCTGCGCCTGACACAAGGTTGCAGCATATTTTGTTACTAACGAAAACATACAAGGAGGAGTCTTCTGGAGATAGATGTGACTCCCAACTCTCTTTCCTTCCTGAGGTATTTCAGGTGTTGCCAACTGTGAGGGCAATAGGGGGATAAGCATGGAGCTGAGTCCCAGAAGCCCCTGCTGTGGCATGCATTGTATCTCAGGGAACAAAACTAGACCAGGGACAAGGGGTGAAATAGAAATAGAGACATTTACTAAGAAAGGAAGTGGGCTAGTGAACTGAAGGAGCCTGCTGTGCCAAGAACCCCCTGAGGCTTCACAGGTCACTTACAGAGCACCCATATCTTATGCCTTGTTATTTGTGGTCTTTTCTTCACCATACTTCCGTGTGTGTGTGTGTGTGTGTGTGTGTGTGTGTGTGTGTGTGTGTGTGGAAAATGCACATGTGGAAGGGCTTCCAGTGTTTCTCTGCCATCTCATTTTAATCTTTATACTGTTCTCTCCCGGCCTTACTTCCCTGCCACAGAAGGCCTATGACTGTGACCTAAGTTTTAGAGCAAAAGCAATGGATCCAGATGGTGCTCCACTTGTCACAACAAGACAAAGAGACAAATATTTCTCGAAAGGAGAGAGAGAGAGAGAGAGAGAGAGAGAGAGAGAGAGAGAGGAGAAAGAGAATGAATTAATCAGTGCACCCACTCGAGGAAATACAGATAATGGTGTCCAGTGACCCCAAGTCCATCTTTTGAGAACTAACAGGAATTTTAGGTATAAATGGAGGAAGAACTGGGGCAAGAGGAAAAGATATGCATAGATGACAGTCCCGGTCATCTTGTTGTCCAGTTAATCACCCCCTCAGTTCTTCTGTCGGCAGATGTAGCACAGGATAGTGTACTCCAAAGTCTCTCATCCTCTGCACATTGACCAGGTGTAGATCTCTCTGCCAATTACTGTCTACTGCAAGCATGAGACATCTTTGATGAGGGTTGAGGGATGAACTGATATATAGGTAGAGTGTTTATGGTACTGGAAGGTACTTTAGGTATACTACAGAAGACAAATATCATCAATATCATCCTACAACAGCAGCACAGATACTATGGGAGTAACCAACCTTGTTTGTTTTGTTTTAAGGCCTACTCCATGGAGTGGAACTCATACCTGACACTACTCAAGTGGTCACGAACCTGAGAATAGATAGGTTGCATGCCTAGGGAAAAATTTACCACTATTATTCTGCTAAAGGAGCATAACAATAAAATGACAGCTAATGACATATTGCTCTGCTCACAGATGAGTGCATCATTCTGGTTTTGATTACCTGTGCACCCAAGTAAACAGCCTGCCCTCACTCGGAAAGCAGTTTCTACCCACCTGCTCTAAAACCACTTCCGTTTTTTTTTCCTTGGTGTGCTGTGAAATATCCTTCACTCACTAAATGCGTTCAGTCCTATCATGCCAAGGCTATCCTAGCAAAGGTCTCAGTGGAAGAGAACAATCTGGTGTCACACCCAGATTTTCACATTGAGCAGAGAGAATGTTTCAGAAACTTAGAAGTGTCAAGAAAATGAACATGGGGCATTGGAGGTAGCTTACTGGGTAAAGCATGAAGATGTCATCCCAGGAAAAAAAAAGAATAAAGGAGAGGGCGAGAGGAAGTGGGGCAATGAGAGAAGAAGGAGGAAGGAATGAATGAAAAAGGAATGGAGGGAGGGAGGGAGAAAGGGAGGAAGGAAGGAATGAAGGAGGGAGGGAGGGCTGAAAGAGGAAGGAAGGAAGAAAGGAAGGGAATGTGAGATAGGAAATACAAGCTCTATATGCTCTGAATGCTTCATAAGCCATGCTGAATTTCACCCTGAGCAAGATGCTGGCTTAATAGACTTGTTAGCAGGGATGGAAAACACTGCAAAAAAAAACCCTTCCTTTCTCTTGATGACTTATACCAGGACCAGCAGGTGGCAGCGACAAGGTGTACAATACCATGTAGGCAATGTGGCAAAATACCATGGTGGTAGTGGCAAGGTGCACAAAACCACAAAGGCAAAGCTGAAGAAATAGATGGAAGGATTAGCTTAATGTCTGAGGTGAAGTGTTGAAGGATGTGTGGACTTTGCCTGACAGTTGTCAATTTGTCTATAATCAATCAAACTATAGACAATTGCTAAATATTTCACTGTTGAGTGCTGTGATGCCTGAGAATGATGTGTTTGCTGAGTTGGTTCATTGGGTATAGGTGCTTGGTCAATACATCAGTCTAATGGAATCAACCACATCTGGTTCAGTGAGAGACCCTGATTCAAAGGAACAAAGCAGAGATTGATAGAGAAGGACATCTGGCACACTCCCCTGGCCTCTTTATAGGCATCAATGGATCCATGCATCCTCATTCACATATGTGTGTCTAACACACACACACACGCACACACACACATCACATCATTACATCATATGATGTCACATCACATCATATCACACTGCATCACACCACTTTGCATTGCACACTATCACAGCAAAGTCCACTGCAGCACAGCACAGCACAGCACAGCATAGCACACATCTTGCCAGAGAGTCTGGCCTTGACATAGGCTGCCACAAGTGCACTACAGGTAATTGCTGTGGTCACTCCCTTGGCATCAAGGCCAAGGTATGAAGGGTGATGATAATTTTTGGTCCTGATCTGTTTTTATTCTCTGTAGATCTCAGTCTTCTGCTATCTAGGACGACTTGCAAATCCCTCAACCAACATGGGAATTCCAACACTGCCAGAAGCTATACTATAAGGGCAGCTTCACTTTGAGTGGTTTGGGACTGTGGATTGTTAGATTTTAATCTTCAGATGTATTTTTGTGAAGAAACATTTCCCTGCCCTTGTTCTTATCTGTATCATGTAAAATATATTTGTTATATATCAGGTAAGATGCTTCCTTTTCATTAATTTAATCTCTTTCACGATAGAAACTGGTCACTGATTATGCTTGTCTGTGAAGTGGAAATATAATTCAGATGCTGATGTAGTGAGTCTAAGAAAAGGACATCATGCAATTCTCCTGGCAGATGAGGTGATGCCGTGCTGGGTACAGGATTATAGGGAGAGCTTCAGTCTTCATATGCTCCCTCTGGCTAGCCCTGTTGGAATGCTCCAACTTATTTTTTAAACCTATTGGGAAGATATTTCTTCTATCCCAGCTACACATTAAAGGAGAGGCTGTATCTCTGTAGAAGTGAGGTAGATTACAGGTGTGCTGTTCAGTGAAAGCACAGGCAGATGTTTATCTGATAAGAGGTATTCCCCAAGGACAATGTGGTACAAAGATGTAGTACTCAGGACTCTGGCTGTGTGATGAAGGCTGTGCCAAGCTTTGTGTATCAAGTTTTGGATGACTGCCAGTCCTCTAAGGTTTGAGAACCCTAATCTCATAATAATGGAATAGTTCATTCTAGGTCATTTTAAGTCGTCAAAACTAGCCATTTGGAGACTAAGGACTGGAACATAGTTTTATTCCTAAGCCTATCTTTTAGACTATAGTGCCATTCAAAATTAACAGTGTATCACCCATCTTCTGAAAGCGACACCACAAAACAAGAGACAACGACTCAATTCAGAGCAGCAGGAAGACAGTCAGGCCAAGGACATCAACTGCGCCATCACCACATTATCAGATTTCATTAGCAAAATGACAATCCTTGGAGCAAATGCCGTACTGTCGCTCTTTCACGGATGAGAAGAAAATATATACAGATCATATGGTTAGAGTTTCCAAGAAATATGATAAAGTTGGGATCTGATTTTTATCTGCCCAGATCCAAAGCCACTGTCACAAACCACAAGAGTTGTTATCATCACTGCCTTCTAATGGAGGAAGGAGAGGCAGAGGGAGTGGATAAAGTTAGCTTGTACAAAGAAAGGAATGGCAGAAACTTTCCAATGTCCCTCCTGTGTCTGTCCTACCGATCCCTGGAGCCAGTTATATTATGTTCCTTTGCATTGAATTTAAGATTGCCTTCTGCCCACAAAACTTTCATATGTATAATCTGCAGGATCCTGGATATTTAATAACAACAGCAGAGTTTGAATTTGGAATATCTACCTGTATATGATTTCTGCTAATGAGAAAGCACGAGATGGGGTCACTTAGGTAGAAGCTACTTGGTAAAGAAACCCCAGTGAGAGAGTCAGTTGTTGGGCTTGGCCCCTTCAAGCTGGTCAAATGCCCTTCCAGCTCAGAAGTCCCTACACATTCCTCCAGGAGGAAGTGAGGGCTGCCTTTTCCTCAGTTGCCTAGCCATTTCCATCTGCCTCAGTTTCTTACACATATCAAAGCCACCCTTTAATTGTAGCACCCAGAAACCCGCCATCTCTGTAAAGATTTGCACCTTGAAGAACTATAAACATATCAAAAAAGCTATGATTCCTTTTGATTCTATTTAATTTAATTTATGGAATAAACACACATATGTTCACTTTGAGAAATGGGCATAACACTGACTTTTCTCAATATTGAACAAAATACCTGACACACATGGCATTATATTAGCTCACAGTTTCCTGTTTGAGAGGGCATGGTGGGGCTTTTAGCAGCAGGAGCCTGAGTCAACCTGCACACTGCTTGATGGCTGGCCAGGAAGCAGAGTTCTTGGGCTGGAACTGGGACTGACTTGAAACTTCTAGCCTCACCTCTATGACCCTGTGTTTGCTATAGCCTCCATGTCCCAAAAGAGCGCCACCAGCTGAAGAGCAAGCATCCAAACACCTGAGCTGTGGAGATGTGTTTCTATTCAAGCCAGCAGGGCAACATTACCCAGATTCAGGACCGAAAGAAGGAACAACAAAGCCTCATAAACGCAAAAGAACCATCTGCGGATGATCGCCTCAGTGCTGTAGAATGACGCACCAAAGGCAGATGGTGTTTGAAAGGCATGTGTTGAACTTTTGGCCCAGCAATAGCCCCATTCTCCCATCACCTTTCCGGGAAGAATTTTCATAAGATCAGCTTGGACTCTCAGATGCTTTCTGGCTGCCATGTTGTCCCTAGGGTAATTACTGTGCTAATTGCTAACACCTTGCAGATTAAGGGAGATTAGTGGTGGGCCTGAAGAGTGAGGAGGCAGACTGGCTCAAAAGCAGCATTTTTGAGAGACTCCAGTGGTGTCTCTTGGTGACCACAGGAGTAGAACTGAATAGAGAGAATCATTTGATTTGTTGTTCAGGGGAATCTGTGGAAGCCCTAGAACACTAAGAATTAGTGATTCAGAGAGAGTGGCACTGGTGCCATAGTTCTAGTCATTCGAAATGAAAAGCTCGGGACATTAGACAGAACTGAAGGACAATCCCATGAGATAAAAATATTTCAGCTTTCAATTAGTTGGGAATTAAGAGGATTTAATGATGTGTTTGGGATGTTGGCAGTTGATCATCGTTCAGAGCCTTCAGTAAGTGTAAGTCATGAGGACTGTCAGTCTTCAAGTCTAAAATGATCTTTCAGTGCCCAGCCTTATGTTGACTCCGCTCTCACCTGCATAAAAGCAGAAACGCATTCTGCAGGATACAACCAGGTGCTCGGAAACTAATAGAATTTCAGTCTGCAGGATACAACCAGGTACTCTGAAACTAATAAAACTTCAAGGAGAGAAGGTAAATGCTCTTCCTTTAAGGTGTTTGCTGTATATTATATATACATTTGTTTTTGCTTCAGTGAGAATTGTTTCCATAGGCTCTTATATTTGAACAGTTGGTCTTAATTGGTGGTTCCCAATTGAGGAGTTTAGAAATCTTAGGAGGTAGATGCTTGCCGAAGGAAGAATGTCACTCAGCTTTGAGTTTTGTAATACACCCCAACTTCATGTTCTTTCTCTCTGATTCTTGGGTTTGGATAAAGTGTGAAATCTCTGCTTCCTGGATGCCAGGATAACATCATGCTCCTATTACATTACCTTCCCCACTGTGATGAATTGCTCGCTCTCTCCCTCTGTGTCTCTATCACACACTCTCTTCTCTGAAACTATAAGACAAAACAAACCCTTGCTTCCATAAGTTGCTTTTGTTTCTTTTTCTTTTTTATATTTTATCACAGCCACTGAAAAGTAATTAACACAACATCCTTTATTTAATCAATCCAGCTCTATGGTATTGAATCATACAGCAATGGCTAGAATGTTCTAAGAGCTTCATTGGCATCCTTACATGCGGCAGAACTGCATGACTCTATATCTGGCTGACTGCATCCTTAATGTGGCAGAAATGGTGCATCCCCTCTGCTGAGGAAGAAGGTCTCTAAGCAGTTTACCACTGATCATGAGATGCCCTGTAGCAAGGTTCTGATGGCTTGAAGATATGGAGGAGAGAAAGTAGCAGCTACTTCTAGCCTTGAATCTAATCATTTTAAAAGAAATAAAAGATGAAGTTGAAGGTCAGGCAAGAAACTGAAAGAATTTTCCAGGTAGCCTTGCCTGCCTTTTAGATGACAAAAGAAAATACTTGCATAGAAGGTAATGAACAACTAACAACAGTGTCAAGTTGATGGCACATGTCAAACAAAGTTCTAGTGCCTGCGAAGAGACAAAGGAGAAACAAAACTGCTCGCTAAGGCCCAAATAAGACAGGGTTAGTTCTTCACCCTAAAATCTGTGAGACAAAGTATCAACTTTTTGATCAGTTTATCTTAACACGGTGGATGAGGAGCTTCCTTGGGATCCATTCTCCTAGGTAAGGAATGCAGCATCCACAGGGTGGCATTCCAATGTACATACATGAGCTGGTGTTTTGTGTTTGCAGGAAAATAGCTGCAACTGGAGAATTCTGGTAAGTGAGTTGTGAGCTCCACAGAAATATAAATACTGACAGATTTCTCTTATATGTGGATGCTGGATTTTATATAGGCACATAACCTCATGCTTTTTATATATAACATGGCAGTAGATGAGATACTTAGAGAAAGAAAGGGAACTATCAGGAGGAGGAAAGAGAAAAACACAATTGTTTTTGGGGATTGATGTGGGAGGTCCTTCTGTCTGTGTGTTGATTTTATTGGTTAATGAATAAAGAGCTGGCTTGGCCTATAGCATTGGAGGAGGAAGGCAGAGTCAGAGAGGCACCATGGAGCCACTGCCGGAAATAGATGTGCTGAAACTTTGCTGGTAGGTCACGACCTCATGGTGATGCACAAATTAATAGAAATGGGTTAAATTAATATATGAGTTAGTCAATAAGAAGCTAGAGCTAACGGACCAAGCAGTGATTTAATTGATACAGTTTCTGTGTGATTAATTTGGGTCTAAGCTAGCCGGGCGACCAGGAAGAACAAGCAGCCTCCTTCCAACAGGAGATATAGACAAATGTATTATATACTTACATGATCTGACCTTATGGAACTTAGGAGTATGTAAAGAGAACATATGCCGATAAAAAAATAGTGATAGCATGATGAGGAATGTTCAGCTGAAGTGGTTGACATACTTTATATATAAAAGAAAAGGAATGAAAATTTTATACTCATGGTTTTGGAAAAATTGAAAACCTAATTAACTAAACAAATAATGGCCCCTTGGGCAGAGACTCATTAAGATGATCCTGCTCCTTGATAAGTGGCCATCTTTAGTTTCTTTGGTAACAGTTGTGGGAAGCCCTGCAAGCCTCATCCTGAGTGCCTTCGGCTCTGGACGGGAAGAATGAAGCTCAAGTCGCTACCATCTTTGCAGGCACTAGGTCAAACCCTCCAGGGTATGACCTTGTATTTTCTTCTTTGTGCATATTTAAGCATAGTAAAAACTTTGGCAAAAGGTTACTATGCGTCAGTTATCACAACAAAGCTTTAGGCAGAGCATCTAAACTTCCTGGCATGGTAGCGAAGCACCTATGACCTTTATAATAGGACTGGGTTCTACTGGCTAATAAACAGAGCTCAGGGATAGGGCCTAGGGAAGCATCAGTGATAAACATAAGGATAGATGCTATTGGTGGAGGATGCAAAGTACATGGGGGACTCTTTCATAGGGACTCATTCTCTTCACTGAGAAACAAAGCCCAGGATTATGGCATGAACAATGCTCAGGATATTGACTGAATTCAGGGAGTGGCTGGCTCATGGGAGAATAGCACAGGGTCACCAGGTTGTTTGACCACTTTCACTCTGGCAACCAGGTGACCAGGCATCATTCATTTCCTTCCTCTGAAGAAAATAGGCCCACATGATCTACAGTCCTGCTTTTGCCAATGCTTACTCTAAGCTTTGTTTCCTACAAATAGCGAAGATGTAGGTGGGAGGGGCATTTTATAAAACCTATTTCAAGAGGAAGTGCCAGCTGTCCTATGAAAGACTGTGGGCACTTAGTCTAAACAGCTGTAATGTCAAGAATGTGGATGACAGGTTGAGCTTATTATGATGGGGTCAGGATGTGCCACCCTTTCCACAGCTTCCTGCTGAGACTCGGATAGAAAACACAGGTGTGAGGTAGGTGTATGTGGGGTGGTACATATGTTGTTAATCCTAAAGATGCAAGGAGAAAGACCTCAGACCCAAGTCATCATGGACAAATTAATCAAAGCAAGCCTTTTTAATTCCTGTACACAGACTGTTTCCTTCTAAGGTAGGATTTGAGAGGTCAGCTTTGAAAACAGGCTTTTATTGTTCAGAGGTAGCGAGTATGGGGTTTCTAATTGGGGGGAAATAGGTGGGGTTACAGGAGCAGAACATAACAGGTGGTCAAAACAAGGTAACCACAGAAGGTAGTCATAGCAACATGGTCATAAGTGGTCTGTAACCTTTAGAAGCAAAGGTAGGATTGTAAGATGATCATAAAAAACTTTTTAAAACAAAGATATGATTATCATTCCTGGAACAGACAGTGCAGAACCATTTGTTGTTAAGGTTACAGGTTTGGCATAGCCCCATCCTTGAGAAACAGAAGTTTAGTCATAAACAGGAATGAACCTAGTTTGTCTTTACTATCAGATGGCTTTTAAGCCTAAGATGGAGGCAGTCTGGTTCTTCAGTTTCTCCTTATCACTTCTCTTAGTTTTAAAGCAAACTGAATTCTTGGGCCATGCACTAAACAGGGACAGGAAAGCCTGGGGAAAATCTCTTCACCAATATAGTAGTTTGAGGATGGATCCCCTGAGGGATGAAGTTAGAGAAGTCCCCATTCTGTTTGCTTTGTTCTGATTTTCATCCTAGCTCATAACAAGTCCCAATTCCCAATGTGCCTGTAAGTGGAAGCAGTGGTAGAAACTATTGTTCAGTCAATGAAAAGTCAGAGAAAAGTCCCCTTCCTTGAACAGTGAGAGGAAAAAAGCTTCATGGTAAAAGCAGTGGCTCAAATACTGCCACATTGTTCTCTTGTCTGTCCCCTTGTGGTTTGCTCTAAAGACCATCCATGTTCAGAATGTATATGGCAGCATATATATAGAAAAGGACAGATGTTTGAAAACAATGAAAATTAGACAGCTATAGAAGCACATAATACAATCCCAACACTTGGGAGGCAGGAGGATAAGAAATTCAAGGTCTTGGCAACATAAAGGGAGTTTGAGACAAGCCGGAGATAATGAAGCATCCTAAGACATTTTAAAAAAGGAAGAAAAGAATTAAAATAAGTAACAGAATAGCTGAAAAACTATGAAATATTTGGAAGCCAAAGACTATAATGAAAGACTGGAGAGATGGCTCACCAGGTAAGTGCACTGGCGGCTGTTGCTGAGGTTCCAGGTTGGATTCTAAGCATCCACATGGTGCCTAACAACCATTTGTGACCCCAGTTCCAGCTGATTTGATGCCCTCTTCTGCCCTATATTGGCACCAGACATGCATGTGATAAGTACACAGAGCAAAAATACTCATGCCCATGAAAGAATAAGTAAATAATAATAAAAGCTCAGAGAAATTAATGAGAATGAACACTAAACATTAATGTTGTAAAGAGAAAAATGAAAGTATGTATGGTTACAGAGAGTCTGTTATGAGCACAGAAGTAACTCAAAACATCTGAAGGAGAACAACCTTCTGGAGCTGCTGCGCGAGTTTTATAAGAATACAAGAGGAAAGATTAATGTCATTAAAGAAATACAATCCTACAATGAACAATCAAACAGCAGAGATAACAACAGAGAATGAAACAAAATTGAACCATTAGCCTTCAAGATACGAGCTGTTCAGATTTTAATGTAATAAGATACATACTACAAGTTACCCAACACATAGTGAATAAGAGTTTGCGTTGTACATGCGTGAAGATCTAAGTTAGAATTTCTGGCAGCTAGGCAAGTCTACCTTAGTTTGGCATGGGAATTTGAGGGAGTGCACATAAAGACAGGCAGAGCTTACTAGTCAGATAGCCTAGTAAAAATAGTGAGGTTCTAATTTAGGGAGAGACCCCGACCTAATGGAATAAGAAAAGAATGGTGGATAAAGGCACCCGATGTCCTCTGGCCTCTATACGCCCATGGTCACACAAACCTGGACACTTGTGTGCTTGCTCCATACACATGCCACACACATACACAGTTGTATTATGGGAAACACTGTCAGAAAATGAAAAGACAAGACATAGACCAGAAGGAGGAATACAAATTATATGGTCAGAAGAATTTAGATGTAGAATATATGAAATATCTTCAAAGTCTGAAAGTAATCAAATTGGTCAAAGGAAAATGGGAAAAAACAAAAGACAATATTTGACCAGTAGGCATGATGGCACATGCCTTTACTACCAGCATTAGAAAGGGAGAAGCAGGTGGACCTCCGTGAGTTTCAGAGCAGACTGGGCTACAAAATAAGATCCGGTCAACACACACACGCACACACACACGGGAGGGGAAGAAAAAGCGACAAAGAGATAGAGAAACAGAGATAGAGGCAGACAGACAGAGACAAAGAAAGAGGGAGAGACAGAGGGACGGGCAGAGAGGAGTAGACTTTTATTTCAAAAGATTTTTCAGTATTACTATCCACCGGGAAGTGGACATTGAAGCTATAATATGACACCATCTCTCAATATTAGAATAAAGATAATACAACTTCATATTGCCAAGTGCTGTTGAAAACAGTCCCACTGGAAATCTCACTTATCCCTTGTGGGAGTGAGAAACAATGCAGGCCCTGCCACAGCAGTTGGATTGGATAGATGTTTCTAACGCGACACAGACACTCTCGGGGTTCTCACTCTCCGTCTTTATTACACAAACAAAGACATGTTCCCATAAAGCCACAGCACTCTGTATCAGTGCAACTCACACTTGTTCAAAGCTAAGAATAACCTGTATTGCTCTCAATTGATAAATAATTAATAATCACGATGAACCTGTACAGAGGACCACTCAGACATACTAAAGAATAAGACATTGACATAGGAAAGAATGCAGATTAGTGTGAGTTGTACAATACTTAGTGAACATCACCACTCAGGAAACATTATGCATTGAATGATTCCATTTACACGACATCCTGAAACATGTGAACATGTGACACTTAGAGGCAAAGTGCACCTTGTATACATGTATACGGCATGTGTGGATACCGATGAGGTTATGGTTAATGACACTATTGTGAGCCACTCTGCTCTTCTGTCTGCTAATCCTGAAGGAAACATGCTTTAAAGGACATGGAATTGTAAAGCCCGAAACATACAACTTAATGTGATAAACAAAGTAGAAAAAAATCAAAATCAAGAGTAATAAATAAAATGAAACACCTCAGTTTTTGGGAATGTGCTGCTATTTGATTTTTCTCCTTCTTTAGACACCAGCCACTGACATGATGAAGCTTAAGGAGATGTCTTTCTTCCTGCTGGCTTATAGAAAACATAAAAAAGTTTTAAAGAGTTTAGAATACGTTAAAGTGAGAGATGTTAAAAAGATTAAAATCATTGATAAGCATAGCACAGGGTCGTCAGGAGGAAAGCACAGGAGGGCTACAGGGGGCACCCTCTTCTGTCCACCTAGGGTGTACAACATCCCACTTCCACACACGGAGCTCCTTCTGATGTTCACACAGCCTGCTACATCCTTCTCAGTCTGTATTTGCAAGGAGTTGATGAATTGCTCTGCCCAAATTGCTTCTTCCCTAAGAAACATGTTTCTTTTCCTGGTTCTTTCCTTCATATCTTAGGATGTTTCAAAAATTACTATAAATAGTCAGTCTTTTCTAGAACAGGCCTGTGAAGGAAACTAATTCAAATGTTTTATTTGTTATTTAGTCTTACGGGCAGTAACATATATGCTTTGTTAAATAAAAGCTTATTAATTGCATTCATCTATTTGTTGGTTACTAATCTCTCGATCTCTCTCAATTATCTACAGCTTTGTGTAATTATATCTTAAATACTGTACTAATTTGTTCACCCAAACATCAAAGGTTGATTTAGTTTTATTAAGTACGTCTTGGCATGAACTTATGAACTGTATTTCAAAGAGTAAATCATCCTTTTAATGAATAGCGTCCAGCTTAATTAATTAAATTGAATCAAATACTAGCCAGTGATCTCTCTGCCTACCCAATTTAGTATGTTGGATCAGCTAGGTAAAATGCTTACAGTCATTGGTATTCCGTTAGTAAGTCCAATCAATTTCACACAAGTTTGAATACTTTTTATTATTTCCAAAATAATTACTAATTATTACTTCACAGGTATTTTCACACACTGACATTCATTTAAACCATGAACAATTGTTAAATTAGCTATGGGGCATTCAATAAAAAGAAAATAGGTTTTGAAATTCACAAGGGGTAAAACTGATGTCTTGTGGAGTAGCATGAGCTAAAGTGTGTTTTCCCCGCTGATAGGAACTCATTGGTATGAACTTGAAGCATGCAGTTTTCTCTAGAGCACCAAGAACCTTGACTTAGGCACAGGCCTGAATATCTACACATCACAGCT
The DNA here is from genome assembly GCA_025134845.1 of Neodon shergylaensis. Classification (NCBI taxonomy): domain Eukaryota; kingdom Metazoa; phylum Chordata; class Mammalia; order Rodentia; family Cricetidae; genus Neodon; species Neodon shergylaensis. Next base: position 6,847,672 of record JABTXL010006405.1, read on the forward strand.
AGCTGCCTGAAATTAGGAAACATGCAAATGTCTCTCAGCTTCAGTCCACTATCTGTGGCTTCAATACAAAATGTTTTTTCCCTAATCAGAACATTCTTATAATTAAATATTTTAAGCACAATGCCTGGAAGACAAGATATCACCTAATAAATGTCAGGTTATTAATAACTGCTGTTATTGTAATTTTTGTAAATATTAGCACTAGCATTAAATAAACTATTAAGTAGAAAAACAAGATTCATGAAGACAAAGGAAGAATAAAACAATAGACTGTACCCGATTATTCTTAAACCACGCTCTTGAGACAGACAGAAGTCAGAGGTTAACATTCAATCTAGAATCAGGGCTGAAGGAAATGTCTGACCCAAGTGTCTTGGGAGAGGTACAGAAATGTGGAAAGACCATCCATGATATTAAAATCCAAATATACCCCCACATTATGCTTTCTCTTCAGTGTTGAGAGCTGCTTGGTCACAGGTCACTAGGCAGAAAATGGCAGTGACACTAAAAAGTTTGGGTGTCAATAAAAAAAGCCCATCTCTAAGAGCTGTATTTATAGTAGCTACATGAGCTAGAATCCATCAGCTGACAGAAAACATATAAGCAATTTAAACAAGGATATATCCATATGCACTACGATCTGGTTAACTTTCTCTTCAATAGCCTTGCGGCTTTATGATCAGAGTAATGTGGTCTTCAATAGACTCATAACTGTATGCCTACAGCAGCACTGCCTTCTAGCTAACTTTCTAGTTTGCAAAACAGCTTTCTGCTTCCCAAGGAGGGAAAGAATAAGAAAGAATTCCTATGAAGACCCTCGGGCTGGGGAGAATGAAGAGGTGGCAGCCTTAGAATCTGGAGTTTCAGACCTTGTAAACGAGGGCTGGTAGAGAGGCTACCTGGAGCGCTGTGGGGTAGACTCGCTCACAGACTGGAGTTATACTGCAGCACAGGCATACAGAAACTCCAGAAGGGGGATGCAAAGCTGCTGTTAACATTGCCAGCAAGCCTAAAGCAAGAGAACATTTGTCTACAGACCAGTTGCGAAGTCAAAGTCCTTTGCTGCAGAACCACGCTGTGGGGTGATCTTCACGTGTGCCTTTTTGCTAGCTAGCCAAGGGAAAGGGGGCTGACCCCAGCCTCAGTTTCACAAAGCCTGACAACAACTGGTTCAGAGGCAGTAAATAAGTAGTATCTCTGTAAGGCTTTACTAATAACATTAGGATCCTCTTGGCTAACACTTACTCAATTTTATTAATAACCTTGTAATTTAGAAATGATGCTGTCTCCTGATCAAAGACAAAATGAAGCAATTATAGAGTAAAAAAAAATATTTAGGTCATTTAGTTGTTCCATAAAAGATGAATCAATTTCTTAAGGAATGAGAATATCTTAGAAGTTAAGAGTGTTACACACGAGCACCGACTAGGTTTGCGAGCAGAAGTTTCAACACAGCTTTAGAAGTTGTGGTTAGTATTTGTAAATCTAGCAAAGCACCCAGTCAATGGATTTATTTTAACTAGCTAACCAGGCTAGTTTCTGTAAGAACTAACTGTGGACTTGTCTAAAACAGAGCCATGAATTACCTGGTTTTAGAGCTCCAGAGGACTGTCCATCCTTTGTCAGAATATATCTGATTGGTTAGCAAATCTTAGTGTGTTTAGGGAATTGTAATTTTTATTTTATCTCACAAACACACAGTAGGGTCATTATTAGGAATACTTAATGATGTAGATATTTACAGTCTTATCATATAAGGACTGGAAGGGCCTTAAAATGTCTTAGCTTAATTACTGAAAGTTAATAACCAAAATTTTTTGTACTACATTATCCAGCTTTTCTCAATACATTCTAAAAAGAAAAGTGAAGATTCTATGCTAAGAATATTTTATGCTCTGGGACTTGATTATATTTGCTACTTACATTGAGAGGTAAAACTGGCAGACAACTAAAAAAATCTCGTTCCTTTAATCAACATGTTCTATTGTTATTGCTATTAGTTCTGGGATGAAGACCAGGGACCTTTATGTGCTAAGCACATTCTATGCCCACTGAGACACACCACTGGCATCATTTTGTCATTATGCATTAAAACTCATCCTTAAGTACATTTCCTTCTACCAACAACAGGCATTTACATTTGAATAATGGGATAAGAGGTGAAAGAATATGATAACATTTTATTATATTTTCTGATCTAACAGTTCAGTCTAACCAACATTGTAGTTTTTAAAATACCAATAAAATATCTTTTTAAATTAATCTCTTATTGGGAATTAGTGAAGATTAATTTTACAGGTCTTTTTAGATTTATAACTAGACAGGAAACGTAGGGGCTGGATTGAATTTATTTAAATTTGTACTGATTGAAACTCAGTTTCCTATAAGTCACAACTAAAAAAAAAACAGGTTATTTGACAGGAAGATATGTAGAGTGCATATTAGAGTTTTTGTGAAAGTTTAATTCCCTTTTAGTGCTTTTCCTGTCATGAAAACATGTTAAAGAAGAGAAAATGTATCATTCACTTTTGAGCATTAAATGAGTAAAAGAAATAAAGGTAGATTAAACTCATGACTCATGTATTTTGAGTGATAATTAGCTCTAAGGTTTGAGCCATGTATCAGTGGGAGATCTGTAATTACATCAATAAAAAGAACTGCTCAGTAGGTACACAACAGATTTCAGAGTCCCCAGCTCTGCATCCATGGGCCTGGCAACAGTACTTTCTTAGGTAGCCAGTGTCAGAGGTGAAATGGCCAGAGAGACCCTCCCACTGAGTAACTTGGAAGGCAGCCTAAGTCAACTGCCTGTTTGTAGGGACTCTACAGATTTAGCATCAGGAGCCAATGCTGTGGGGTAAGGTGTTTAACATGTAGAGTTTAGCATCTTTTGGTGATATATTAACAGGATGAAGTAGACTTAGCAGATCTAGACATATACCTCAGTTTACACAAGAAAAGCAACTGAAATTGTTTCATTTTAATGCTACAAGTAATAGGAGAGGGGATAGAATATAAGGAAAAGGGAAAATATGCAAACTTTGAGAAAGGGACGTTGTTATCCCAGGAGCAGAATAAGGCTTCTCATAGCCACAAAGGCTTTGATTTTCTGACAGACTCAGCATTTAATGTCAGAGGAAAATACAGCACATGCACAAGCTGGCAACATGATGCTAGACTATGAGTCTGGAGTGTGCCCTGCAGGTCATGGCATTAAAGACTTAATCTTCATCATGGGTCTGTTGCAAAGTCATGGGACCTTTAGGAAGCTGTGCATAGTGAGACAGTTTATGTCCCTTTAAGAAAGATTGTGGGATGCTGGCCTTATTCTGCTCCAATTTGTTTCTCAGCCACCATGAGGTGAGCAGTTTCCCTAAATATTGCTTACCCTGGCATGCTGCCTGCGGCAAGCCCCAGATTGAGTGATTTGCTTCAATATCAACTAGACCCTTAAGGCTGTGAATATCTTCCTTTTGTAATCTGAGACCTGAGGTACTTGCTTCACTGATGGAAAGTTAACCAAAATAGATAATTGAAAATGAGGAATGGGGTATGGGCCAGAGTTTGGAGCAGTTAGACTCAACCATATGCAGCTATAGAGCAAACACTCACTCAGAGTGTGATATGTGATCACCCCATGAATTTGTGGGAACAAAATAAAGGAAGAGAAAAGGAAGATAATACAGAGTGAAAACAAGGTCTCACTGACCTAAATTGGAACAGTTATTGACAGAGGACAGATTTAAGAAACGATGTCCAATTTTGCTGAGAAAAGAAAAGCAGGAAGCAGAAGGATTTGAGAATGTCTCCAGAGCTTTGCTTTGTCTAATTAAATAAAAGTTGGAACCAGGAGGGAATGATAGTCACACCTACGTGGCTCTCCACTTCATCTCTTAGACGTCTTCTAGGAAGGTTAATTAGCTCCTGGGTTTGAATTCTGCATCAGAATTCTGTACGGAGATTTTAAGAAACAACAAAGCTGCAATTATGATGAAAATTCACAGGCAGTCATTTTTAACCCAAGTTTATTTCTTTTGTTCACTAAATATTCCGTATAATTTATGTATTTTGATGGCATCAATAAATGTCTCTACCAATAAACTTAGTGTTGAAGTGGCTTAGTGACACTGGGCTATGCTGAGAACAGTCCTTATGAAGCCTTCATTGTTTTCATGCCACCCTCACATCAATAACCACTGTCAACTTCAAAATAATGTTTTCAGTTAAGCAAATGTACATTCCTCCCCTGTAATAATGCAGGACACTTAGAATACACACCCCCAGATCTGAAACACACTCCACAGAGCAGCATTTGAAGAAGCAGACAGAACTGAGAATCCTAACCCAAGTTCTCCCCTTTATGTTTCCTCATACAACACAAGGGTTTTATATTTTCCTGTTCTGTACTGTTTGTTGTTTGTAACTCTTCTGTGAGGCAGCATGGCTTTATACTTGACTAAGTAGTTGTGCCTCAATGAGAGTCTAAGTGTCTGAGGAGGGCCGTGGAGAGAGAGGGTACTCAAGTGAGTCTGAGGAAAAGAGCAAACACAGGCACGGCTACTTTTTTGAGTATATTTTAGGGCTACTTAACATTAGGCCACTGCACTAAAGATTATGAGTAATAACTAGATTACTTGTTAGAAAAAGGTCTAAAATTTTATGAATCCAACCAATAATATCAAAAGCATAGCACAGTTTTACTTAATACTGGAAACCTATTACTGAAGTAGTTTCCTCAAAATATCATTTCAACTAGCAAATTCATGTAATAATTCCCTCCCCCCTTTTAGATTCCTGGCCCCTCCTTCTTGGTGCAGACACTTTTGGCCAGCTTGAAGCAAAAGTTTTCTTACTCATGGTCACTGTGCATTGGTAGCTGATTAGCTGTTGTTGAGATTAGAAGGAGGCAAATGAATGGCAAAATTGATTGCTGACTATTTTAGTTTCTGTTCTACTGCTGTGAGGACACACTGTGAACAAAGCAACTTATAAGTCACTTAATTGGGGGCTTGCTTGAAGTTTCAGACGGTGAGCCTTTGACCATCATGGCTGGGAGCATGACAGCATGCAGGCAGGCATGGCACTACAGCAGTGACTGAGAGTGTATAACCTGAGCCACATACAGCAGGTAGAAAGCTAGGCTGAGCTAAGCAAAGGTTTTTGAAACTTCAAAGCCCATCCCCAGTGATGCACCTCCTATAACAAGCCTCTTAATCATTCCTAAGCAGTCTTCCAATTGGAAACCAAATACATATGAGCCTATGGGAGCATTCTCATTTAAACAACCATGCTTCTCAATAATCCCTTGATTCTCCAAATGCCCAGATTCTTTGATCCAAAGAAGCACACTTTCTAGGTTTATTATTTTAAGGTGATTTATCAAGACATTTGATAGTTCCTAAATGCCTACTTTATTCATTCAAAGGTTCTATAGTAATATCAAAACATAGTACATTTTTTTACTTAAAAACGAAATAAATAATGACATGCTGGTCCTAAGTCACTGAGAATGAGCTCAAGGGAGATTTGTAAGAGAAGGAAACACCAAGCAGGAACTGGAAACCAGTTCTAGATGTTGGTATTGAATAGACAAAGGGGATCACAAGCACAGAATCACAGGTTTTAAGAAAATGCAAACTTGAATACCAGCTTGCCCAGCTAGCCGAGCTAACCACTAGATGCATAACAGACTACCTGTCCAATGCTGGGTAATGTACAAACTCACATATCCCTGCCATTGCTTTGTTTTTATATTCTGAATCCTGGGTAGTATATATTTTGCGTGGCTTCATAGGAGAAGCTCTGGTGCCATGTCTTTTCCTCCCTCCCTCCCTCCCTCCCTCCCTCCCTCCCTCCCTCCCTCCCTCCCTCCTTCCCTCCCTCCCTCCTTCCCTTCTTTCTTCCCTCCCTTCTTCCCTTCTTTCCTCCCTCCCTCCTTCCCTCCCTCCCTTCTTACTTTATTCCCTCCCTCCCTCCTTCCCTCCCTCCCTTCTTACTTTATTCCCTCCCTCCCTCCTTCCCTCCCTCCCT
>JABTXL010006405.1:6856769-6951545 GCA_025134845.1 Neodon shergylaensis
TATCTATCTATCTATCTATCTATCTATCTATCTATCTATCTATCTATATATCTATCTATCTATCTAATATACATACATGTGTGTATGTATGCTGTCTTAAAGAGAGGTGCTATGGATGGTTTTAATGTCAACTTACCATGAATTAGAATCACCTGAATTAGGAGCCTCGCCTAAAAAATTGTCCTGATTGATGTGGGAAGACCACCCAGAATCTAGACGGCTGATAGAAATACAGATTTAACTAATAATAATAATAATAAAGGTATATCAGAAGAAAGTTTACTGCATGGCCTTTTGCTGGCTTGGTTTCCTCTCTTACTGATGAGTTACTCTGCCCCATTTTTTTGCTGCTGCTGCTGACTCCTTCACTTGACAGTAGAATGTCCTAAGCTTTCATCCTAGAATACGGATCAGCAGATCTGAAGGAGCTTCCCTGGGTCCCAGCACTAGATTTGCCCTACTGACAACCCTGTCTTTTGAACTTAGTGACTACCAGTCATCACTTCCTAGTGAGAAGCAGCTGTTCTTGGACTAGTTCAATTTCTGAAGCATCAAGGATTGAGTATCCAGTTGTCAGCATCTCAGGTGATATGTATTTGTCTTTGGTTCTGTTCTTCTAGTCACCATGTCCTTCCACCAGAACCAGAATGAATTTCTAGGATTTGAGAAGGTCAGATATAGGTGTTGATGGATCTGGCAAGTGTTTTATGTAAGAGGTCTCTTGATAGGGAATGGGTGTTCCAGTTTTCAAATTATATCCTGCTCCTACCAGTAATACAGTTACTGAGAAGGCAAGCACAAAGAACAACTTTATGACGTTTTGAGCTTGGCTTATACTATCTCAAAATGAGGATCATATTAAAGCTGAATATGGCTGTATTAAGCTGAGTTAATGAGAAAATTCTCTAAAACTCATATTTGATTATTTTTACTAGTGAGCTTGGAATTTCTTGTTGTTTTAATTTTGCTTTTTATTCACTTTTTTGTTTCAAAGAAGCTTTTAAAGTAATGGGAACTGGGCAGGATGGAAACCCCAACAATTAGCCCTCCTGTTACATTTTATTAATTCCTAAATAATTTCTTGCAATGTGATTTGATCATATCCATCCTCATCTCTCCCTTATTTTCTTCTGGATCCAAAAATTTCTTATGCCCCCACCAACTTCATATCCTTCTTCATTTGTAAAAATAATAATAACTTACTTACTCTAATTTTTTCTGCCCATACACTTCTAGATGTGGTGCCATTCACAGAAGTGTGGTCAACCGGCCAGGAGCTAAACCATTAAAAAAGGAACTCTCCTTTTTCCAGAAACCATCAACTGTCCATAGCCCTCAATTGGTGGTGGGAGCTCATGAATATCTTCCCATTTCGTGTAAGAATGCTGAGTGGCTTAATCACGTGCAAACCACCACAGACCCTGGGATTTTATGAGTAGAGTGTTTCTGTCATGGTAGATGATTTTTTCTGATCCTCCCCTACTTTTGGTATCTACAACCTTTCTATGCCTCTTCTACAGTGATTCCTGAAGTCTTGGGGAAGATGGGTATGATGTAGATGTTCCATTTGTTACTGAGTACCATTGAGTTACTCATCCTCCACATTTTGAGCAATTATGAGTTTCTACACTAAGAGGCATCTACTCCACAAACAAATTTCTTTGATGAGGGCTGAGAAATGAAGGAAACTTTGATTATAGAGATTTGAAATTAGAGGAAATCCGTGATGGTATGTTTATTTCACAAAATAGTAGTAATAGGGAACCCTTGCAATCTGTGAGTCCCCCCCACAACCTTAGATACTTGGCCGCATTTACAGGAACAGATCTCTTTCTGTGATGGGAGCCTTAAATGTGACCAGAAATCCATTAGCGGCCTCCATTACATTTGTGCCAGTATTGGAGCCAAAGACACATACCATACCAGTCATTTTTGTAGTTTACAGAGTTCAAAGCAGGGTAAGACTGTTCATCATCCCCCACCCAGCAGCCCAAATAACACCTTCTGCTGTTAGGAGAACTTTCCAATAGGGAAAAAACTTTCTGATCAGTACCAAGGTGATTTCTCCTTGTTCTGTGAACAGTGTGTGTGATATCTTGCTGTTAAGTTCTGGTGGACAACTAAGAGAATGAATGCCACATTTGTCTTTTTGGTCAGGCTTTTATCACAGAGTATATATAATATTTTCTAGCTCCAGCTACTATCAATTAATGAAATCTACTCCTGATTTATTTTTTATTTTATTTTTTTTATTAAAGATTTCTGTCTCTTCCCCACCTCCGCCTCCCCTTTCCATCCCCCTCCCCCAATCAAGTCCCCCTCCCTCGTTAGCCCAAAGAGCAGTCAGGGTTCCCTGCCCTGTGGGAAGTTCAAGGACCACCCACCTCCATCCAGGTCTAGTAAGGTGATCATCCAAACTGCCTAGGTTCCCACAAAGCCAATAGGTGCAATAGGATCAAAAACCCATTGCCATTGTTCTCGAGGTCTCAGTAATCCTCATTGTCTGCTATGTTCAGCGAGACCAGTTTTATCCCAGGCTTTTTCAGACCCAGGCCAGCTGGCCTTGGTGAGTTCCCGATAGAACATCCCCATTGTCTCAGTGTGTGGGTGCACCCCTCGCGGTCCTGAGTTCCTTGCTCATGCTCTCTCTCCTTCTGCTCCTGATTTGGACCTTGAGATTTCAGTCCGGTGCTCCTATGAGCACCTGATTTTTGATAAAGGAGCTAAAAGTATACAATGGAAAAAAGAGAGCATCTTCAACAAATTGTGCTGGCAAAACTGGATGTCAATCTGTAGAAGAATGAAAATAGATCCATATCTATCACCATGCACAAAACTCAAGTCCAAGTGGATTAAAGACCTCAATATCAGTCCGAACACACTGAACCTGATAGAAGAGAAAGTGGGAAGTACTCTACAACACGTGGGCACAGGAGACCACTTCCTACGTATAACCCCAGCAGCACAGACAGTAAGTGCCTCATTGAATAAATGGGACCTCCTGAGACTGAGAAGCTTCTGTAAAACAAAGGACACTGTCGCTAAGACAGAAAGGCAACCCACTGACTGGGAGAAAATCTTCACCAACCCCGCAACTGACAAAGGTCTGATCTCCAAAATATATAAAGAACTCAAGAATCTACTCCTGATTTTAATCATCTCTTCACGTCTACTGCTTTGGATTACTTTTTGTTATTTGTTTTCAGCTACATCATTATGTTACTAATTTGAGAACTTATTTTTTTAATGTAGAAACTTAGTGCTTTAAACCTTGCTCTTAGATTTGTCTTCTTTACTTACCCACATTGTGTTTTTTCTTTTTCATTTTCACTCACTTCTAGGATTTATTTTTTTGTATACCTTCTTGATTTCTTCATTGACCCACTAATTACTTAGTACTGTATTACTTAGTTTTCATGAGTTTGAGTGGTTTCTGTAGTTTCTACTGCCATTGATAGCTTTATTCTGTTGTGGCCAGATAGAATGCAGGATGTTATTCAAATTTTGCCGTATTTACTGAGATTTGCTTTCTGTCGTAACATGTGTACATAGGGAGAGTTCTATGATGTGTTGATAGGAATATATATTTTGTAGTGATTGTGTGGAATGTTCTATAGATATCTGTTAGGCACATTTGATTTATGATGCTATTTAGTTCAAATGTTTCCTTGTTCAGTTTTGTACAGATGACTTGTCTGTTTGTGAGAATTGGGTATTGATGTTATCTACCACTGTTTTGGTTGTGTTAATTCGTGGCATCGGATGTAATAGTACCTCTTTTATAATACTGAATGTAACTCAATTTTGTATTTAAAATTTTAACTTCCTCTTGGTGAATTACTTCTTTTATAATTATGAAGTAACTCCCTTGATATCTTCTGTTTTTGTTTGACATCTATATGTGAGATATTATAGTTATATGCCTGCTTGTTCCAGTGGGTTAGGACATGCTTTCCCATCATTTTATCCTAAGGAGTTATATATCCTAGATCCTAAGGAGTGTTTCTTGGAGGCAACAACAGGATGTATCCTATTTTGTAATAAAGTCTATTAGTCTTTGCTGGCGAACTGATGTCATCATTATTAATAAAAGCGATTATTGAACAGCACAGATTAATTCCTGCCATGTGTTTTATTTATTTGTTGTCTAGTGTTTTCATAGACCTTTTTGGATTAACTGTTCTGAATTTGTTGTTGTTCTTTTGATGACCCCTTGGATGTGTTTTCCTTTTACCTGCTTGTCTTCATTCTTACAGCAAATCGAGCTACTTGTCTTCCTTTACTTATATAAGAATCTGTTTCTTCAGAGGCTTCAAATGTGAACTGAAGGCCAGTGGCACACCAGGACTTTTCTAGTCATCTATCCTCATGGACTGAGAAGATTCCAAGTATGGGACATCACTGTTGAACTACATAGACTATATCATGTAAACCAATCTAAAAAAAAAAAAACTCCTTCAAAATATACTAATTCTATCAGTTTTTTTTTTCCTGTAGAGAAATCTGACTAATATGCCATGTTGAGAGAGATTTGCCCTGAGGAATGGATTAATGCTATGATAGCCAGTTATACTTTAAGTAAAAGATTTCAATTCTATTCTCCCTTCTTTCTACTACATGTGTTCTTACCGCTCACACTTTCTGATGTGGTGATAATACAAAGAGATGGCCCCTGCCAAGATGCTCCCTTTATAATAGTCTCAGCCTCCAGATGATATGAGAAGTAAAATTTCTTCCCTTTATAAAAGTTCCACCCAGCCTGTTGTACTCTGCTATGGCAGCAGAGAACATACTAAGACAAGAAGAAGAGTATTAATAATATTCACAGCTAAATGAAAAGAACAGATAAAATGCTGAGACCCAGAATGAACTTGGAAGTTGGGTTGAAAATGAAAAATCTTTTACTTAATCTTGGTCTGAAAGTGAGAAATAAGCTAACAGAATACAAAAATAAGATGTGCAGTTGCCCTTATTACACTGAGTGATCATTGAATGTTCACTGAGAGCCTGGGCTTTGAATTGATTCAGTTAGGAATCACTGGTCTCCATGATTCCCTCACAGAACAGTTAGAATTTATTAAGGCCTCCATTGGAGTGTACTAGACAGGATTAAGGAGAGAGACAGAGACTCCCAGGAGCTTGGCCTTTGTAGAATTTTTCTCTGAAAAACTAGAGTCTGGTGGTAGTGGTGGAAAGAGCAGCAGGGATGTGGAAAATCAGGCTCATGGGGCAGTACTGCTGGGTTCCATTTTGTCACAGGCTGTAAGGCAGCTATCACTGCTCTGCAATCCCACAACCCTGAAACATACCATTAACCACATTGCTCACTAAACCAAACAATTGCTAGGTTCATTTCCAAGTGTCATTGTAAATACTGGGTTCAATCAGCATTCACACCAAGTAAAATGCATCTATTAAAATTTTGCGTCCCTTGTTAGGGCCCAGCACAGTCTCTGAATATGGCATATGATAAAAAGAAAATGCTGACTCAATTGGTATCTTCTAAAGACTGTCATTTAAATGAATCTGAGCATTAGAGGTATGTTTCCTTTCATGTGGGACACAATCAAGATATTGAAAAAAGAAAGCAAATCAGAAGCTAAAGAAATTGGCATAGGTATAGGCTATGTTGGTATAAAAGAAGAAACATTTCATCATTCAAATTGATATGACATATGTGTATGTGTGTATGTGTGTGTCCATATGCAACATAGATACACAGAATAACAATATGAAAATAGCAAACTTGACAATTGTATAAATGGCCCAAGACAAGACATTTTATTAATAATGATATTTATTGCGGATAAGGAAGAATTTCATTTTTTTTATTTTATTTTTTTTTATTAATTTTTTATTGAGAAAAAAAAAACAACGATTCCCCGGCCTCCCTGCCTCCCATTTCCCTCCCCCTCCTTCCACCCTTCTCCCCCTCCCCCCACTCCTCTCCCCCTCCCTCTCCAGTCCAAGGAGCAGTCAGGGTTCCCTGCCCTGTGGAAAGTCCAAGGTGCTCCCCCCTTCGTCCATGTCTAGGAAGGTGAACATCCAAACTGGCTAGGCTCCCACAAAGCCAGAACTTGAAGTAGGATCAAAACCCAGGGCCATTGTCCTTGGCTTCTTATCAGCCCCCATTGTTCGCCATGATCAGAGAGTCCGGTTTTATCCCATGCTTCTTCTGTCTCATTCCATCTGGCCTTGGTGAGCTCCCAATAGATCAGCCACACTGTCTCAGTGGTTGGGTGCACCCCTCGTGGTCCTGACTTCCTTGCTCATGTTCTCCCTCCTTCCGCTCCTCGATGGGAACTTGGGAGCTCAGTCTGGTGCTCCAGTGTGGGTCTCTGTGACTATCTCCATCCATCCCCAGATGAAGGTTCTATGGTGATATGCAAGATATTCGTCAGCATTGCTATAGGATAGGGTCATAAGAATTTCATTTTTGTTTATATTTCGTGAAGCAGGATCTCACTATATCTCTCAGGCTGTGCTCGAATTCTCAACTCTTCCTTCTTAATCTTATTTTTAAATGATTGACTTCAGAAACAAATTTTAGTCAGATTATCAGCAACGATAGAAGGCAATTATGACTTCTCAGAGTGGGACTACAGAGATGGCTTACAACTCAAGATGATGAGGTATATTTGTATGTTTGGGATGGCAAAGAGTGAAGTAGACTAGAACAAGAGATATAATGTGATAGACACACAGTACAGAGGAAAAGCTGCCCTGAGTGATCTCTCCACACGCCCACAATCAGACCTTGAGATGAGTATCTGATAATTATATAGTGACTTTGTCTTAAGGAGACCCTTGCTGAAATGAGCAACCATACTAGGAAAGGGGAAAGAGTTGAACCAACATGTGCTTTAGGCAAGGTGGTCTTTTTACCTAATCTGACAAGGTACCTGGACCATAACTAGTACCACAGTTTGTTGATGCAGTTTGACAGCAAAGGTGAGGGCATAAGCCGCTATACTTACCCACTGCCCAACCAGTGAATGTCCTGGTGGTAGGAAGAGGTTGTATATTCATACATGCTTAAAGCCACACGGTTTCTGTTGGTTTACAACACTAGAAAAGAGCCAGGTATATTTGTTCCTTTTGATGGTATCACTAAAGAAATGAAGGCATAGCATGGTAGACAATCAAAAGAGAACACTGATGAACACTTGTTATAGAATATGAGGTAGATAGAGGAGATTTGTATGAAGCAAAGATAATGATCTGGTACAAAAGGTGAAGTACAAAGACAAATCTGCACTTGTGTTTGATAAGCAGTGAGTGAAATGGAAACAGCGTTCTTTGTCCTCTTCCTCTACAGATGTTGGAGATGCAAATAGATTTCCAACTGCAAGTCTTCTAGGGCCTGATAATGACTTAAAAGAATGTTGCATACAAATGGATGGAAATAGAAAACACTATCCTGAGTGAGGTAAGCCAGACCCAAAAAGAGGAACATGGGATGTACTCACTCATATTTGGCTTCTAGCCATAAACAAAGGACATTGAGCCTATAATTAGTGATCCTCGAGAAGCTAAATGAGGAGAACCCAAAGAAAAACATATAGGCATCCTCCTGAATATTAACCTTCATCAGGCGATGAAAGGAGACAGAGACAAAGACCCACATAGGAGCACCGACAGAAATCTCAGATCCAAATCAGGAGCAGAAGGAGAGAGAGCACGAGAGCACGAGCAAGGAACTCAGGACCGCGAGGGGTGCACCCACACACTGAGACAATGGGGATGTTCTATCGGGAACTCACCAAGGCCAGCTGGCCTGGGTCTGAAAAAGCCTGGGATAAAACTGGTCTCGCTGAACATAGCAGACAATGAGGATTACTGAGACCTCAAGAACAATGGCAATGGGTTTTTGATCCTACTGCACCTATTGGCTTTGTGGGAACCTAGGCAGTTTGGATGCTCACCTTACTAGACCTGGATGGAGGTGGGTGGTCCTTGGACTTACCACAGGGCAGGGAACCCTGATTGCTCTTTGGGCTGACGAGGGAGGGGGACTTGATTAGGGGAGGGGGAGGGAAATGGGAGGCGGTGGCGGGGAAGAGTCAGAAATCTTTAATAAATAAATAAAAAATTAAAAAAAAAATAATATTTTTATTCAAAATTACAATAAAACTAGTATGCTGAAAATAAAAGAATGTTTTAACATTATTTTCTCTATATAACTGTCTTGGCCACATCTTCAGAAGAGTGACAAATGTCTGTCTTACACATTTCAGGATTTTAAACTAATTTTTTAGTTTTGTTTTGTTTTGCTTTCTTGAGACACAATTTGTATGTGTCATCTTGGCTTTCCTGGAACTCACTCTATAGACCATACTAACCTTGAATTCACAGAGATACACCTGCTTCTGTTTCCCTGGTGCTAAGATCAAAAGTATGTACCACCACTTCCCAGCCAGAATTAAATGTTGAATTAAAAGGTGGTTTTGAGTTATTTGAGATTTTTATAACAATGTGTTTTGATCATATTCACCTCTCCTAACTCCTCCAAGACCTATTCCCTTCTATATCCATCCAACTTTTTGACATTATATATGGGTCTATTGGTCCATTGTCTGTCTATCTATCTATCTATCTATCTATCTATCTATCTATCTATCTATCTATCTATCATCTATCTATGTGTGTATCTATGTACTATCTCTCTCTATATATACATATACATAAGTACTACATATATGCACACACACACACACACATAAACATACACCCTACAAGTCTATTTTGTGCTGTTCTTGTATTCTTGGATGTGTGATCTTCTATTGATTGGAGTGTGGTCAACTTACCTTGTGCTAGAATCTTATAGAACACTGATTCTCACTCTCTCTGCAGCTGTTAATTTCCAATAGCTCTCCATCTATGGATGGGCTTTGTGCCAACTTCCTGTTCCATGTTGGGATTATGCCTGGCTTAAGTTTGCACAGGTCTTGTGCAGGCTATATCAGCTCTTATGAGTTCATATATAATAGCAGTCCTCTTCTGTCAGTAATCCATTATCTCTTACATTTTTCTTTCTTTCTTCCTTTCTTCCCCCTCTTTTACATGATCCCAAAGCCATTGGAGGAGGGGTATGATATAGCTATAACTAGACAGGCCATATGCCATATAGGGGAAGAAACTCTTATATTCTGTACATGGATATAGTATTAAACTGACTTCTAATGATTTCTCACTATATCCATAGATTAATGCATCTCTCAACTTCCATCAGAAATACTTCTAGGTTTTAGGTGATGATTAATACAGAGATGAATGATTGGACAAAGAAAATAGAATAAGGCCAAAGAAAGCTTAGCTTTAAATGGGACATTTATAGATATTCTATAAATACAAAATAGTGTTTGGAAATAACTTGTTTGAATATTTAACGTGAGATAATTTTTATCAGGATTAAGCAAAAAAGTAGCTATTGAAAATAATTTATTTACTGATTGAATATGACTATGTTTATAAGTGGATGATACCAAACCATATTTCATCACAGAAGCCTGATACACAGGTTCTGTTGTCTTTCATGATGCCAGCATGGCTACTGCTACTCAACAACTCAGAAAGTTACCAGTATCAAGCCCTACAACTAGCCCTCTGGAGACCCCAAGAAGCTAAGGAGTAAATTCCGAGATGACAATCTAAGATAATCCATTCATGATTCAATCACAATTCCATCACTCTTGCCTTTGCTTCCAATGGGAAGCTAATGGAGGAGGAACGTCAACATCAGCAATCACAATCAATGTCACTCTTTCAGTCAAACATCTCTAGTTTGCCCATGTCAGTAACCTGCAGTCAGGGAACTCTGCAGCCCTTATGATGATTTGCATTCTTTTGCTTGGTGGTAGCCTCCCACAGAAAACATGTGACACTGGCTGGCTGCTTGATCAGTCCTGTCATTTTTATATTTCTCTTCTTTTCTTTCCTCTCTACTCACCTCTGCTTTATTCCTTTAATTAGTTATAATGGTGGATTGTATTAACTGAAAGAAGAAAATGTCTGGCCATCAAATAGCCATCTCTATTTATATTGCATTATTCCCTTTTTTCCTCTTTTGCTGTAGGATAATGCTTTTGGACACCAGATTTGTCACTTGTATTGGTTTAATAAAGCACTGATTGGCCAGTATCTAGGCATGAGTATGGGTGGGACAACCAGTCATAGAAAATTCTGGGAAGAGGAAAGGTAGAGACACAGTCATCAGCTAGATGTAGATAAAGCAAGATGAGAATGCCTCACTGATAAATGGTACCAGGCTATGTGGCTAAGCATAGACAAGAATTATGGATTAATTTAAGTTGTAAGAGTTCGTTAATAATAAGCCTGAGCTTATAGGACAAGCAGATTGTAATTAATATAAGGCTCTGTGATTTTCTTTGCAACTGAATGACTGAGGGACCAGGTGAGACTGAAACTTCCATCTACATAATTTATTTAATTTTTATCTTATGTACATTGGTGTGAATGTGTCAGATCCCCTAAACCTGGAGATACAAACAATTGTGAGTTGCCATGGGGGTCCTGTGAACTGAATCCAGGTCATCTGGAAGAACATCCAGTGCTCTTAAGCACTGTGCTATCTCTCCAGTCCCTGCATTATACTTCTTATCGCAAATTCAAAACTTGATACATTCAGGACTTTCTGTCTACCTGATTGTAGGAAGAACTTGTACTTCCATGTTCAGATCTTACAAAACAGGTCAGAAGGTTCTAATATTTTATCTTGTTGGGATAACTTTTGGAGGGAAACATTAATTTTTGTTCCAACTAATGTTATAAGCTTGGTAACAATAGTCATTTGATTAGATTTATTATACTTGTTTCTTTTAATATAGGGACCGATTAGTACATTTGGAAAGTCATTTATGAGAATGTAGTGAAGTCTATAGTTTTATTCAGTCTATCCTTGGTTCCCTAACTGGGGAGAGTAGGTTTTAGCTCACATTTCTCCATGAACAAAGTTTTACAACAATTGTGTGTGTGTGTGTGTGTGTGTGTGTGTATGATGGAAAAGATTTTATTTTTAGGTTAAAACGATTGAGACAAACCTCAAAAACTGTACTTTTTATATGTCAATATCTTATGTATAAAATGTTAATAAGAAGAGAAATGAAATCCTTGGCTTTTAATAAATTGCAAGTATAAAATCATTTAATACATTTTTAAAAAGCTTTCATCATTGCTAAATTTTCCCCTAACCAGAGCCATTGCTGTATACTTTTTATTGGGTCTGTAAACTAAGAATGAATACACTGGAAGGCACTTGAACCACCTCCACACTGGCACATCTGCGAAGTAGTTTCTGTTTAAAACTATTTGGTATAAGGAACTTGTTGACAGTGATGGATTCCAAATCACAGTTTTCATTAAATGCAAACATCAGCTGATGTTGGTTTTGCAAAATTGCCTGTGCCCCTTTCTTGGCGAGGAGTCTGTAATGTGAGTTTCCAGTGTGTTAGCTATTCCCTTGAAATGATATTCCTCATTCCCCTCTAGGTCCTCTTTCCACACTCTCCTTGCATCTTCAGAGTTGTTGAAATTAATGACTAATGTATTCAGGTCCACATGTGTTCCTGCAGCCCATAATGTTGTTAATTAGTGCCTAAGTTTGACAGGGTATCATAAAACTATGGATATTGTTTTCTATGCAAAATGGCACATGTGGGGTTATAAAGTGCAAACCATTAATTCACTCCATAAAACAGACACTAACATATTGGTGGAAAGGATTAGCATATTCAGGTTAACGGGATCAAATGTCATTTTGCAAGCAGCTTAACGCCTTGTCCAAGTTATTTCCTGACAGTTCATCAGTTTTTAATTTTTGCTGGCATCAGAAAAGCCCCGCATGCACAGCAGTAGAGCCATGGTAATCTGCACTGACGAACAAGGCCAAGCCAGTGTGCCTGGCAGACACTGGGCAGACACAATCAGTCCTATGACAGCTAGCTCAATCAAGGCGGGCAAGGCTGCATGGAGTCCCAGTCAGAAAGACCTCACCCATACATCAAATGGGATAGAAACAAACAAACAAGCAAACAAACAAGACAGTGATTTCTTCTGTCATGATTTCCAAAGCGGTTTTAATGTGTCTTTATAAACTGTTTTAAGTTTTAGGGGCCCGAAACCTTCAGGCCTTACTTCTCACTCACAGGTATGAGAAATATATAATCACAGAATACATGGAGATTACAGACATGTAAAGATACCTGCGATCATGAGTAGATACTTCTAGGCTGGGCTGACCTCCTAACTGCATCAGTTAAGACACCCTTGGTATGTTCTTGATTTTCACCTCCTAATTTATAAGCACTCCCATTTGTTTGTTCCTGTAAGTTTTCTCTTTCCCATTCCAGTCCTTGCTGTCATTCCTCAGGCTTCCTCATACATTTGTAGCTGTCACTATCCATGGTCACCAGTAATGATAATGGCAACTGTTCCAGCCTCGAAGGACCCTCACAAAGAAGCAGACTGCCACTGCAGTGCCAAAGACCCCTTGGTGGCAGCTGCCTTTCTCGCTAGACCCAGAAACCAGTAAGCAGGATAGAGAGGAGGAGGCAAAAGCCTTTGAAAACGGAATAAATCAGCGAGGAAATGCCATGAATTGGACAGTGATTGAGTTAATGATACTCAGATCTGAATAAAATTTATAAAATCAGGCAGAGTGTGCGTGATTATACTCAGTTAAGTTTTTCACTGTTAGTAAAATGGGTATTGGACTCACATGAATTTGATTTTATATTTTTTTTACCATGATCACAGCAAAGCTTCTTCCTTAAATATATTAATGTTCACACAAACCTGATAAAACAAACAGGAAAATATAGTTACTGTTACTAAGAAATGAGAACTTTGGGCCTCTGTGTTCTGGAGTTTGGCTTGTAATCTATGGCCTGCTTATTCCAAAGTCCTGCTTATTCCTTTATTGAGCTTCCCAAAGAGTCACACAGTACAATATAATTCAACCATAGGGACCAGTACACCATGATCCATAAAGAGGGTGCCAGTTTCTCTGTACGCTAACATTCCATGGAGGGCACCCATCACCCAGGACACCATGATATAAATAGAGAGAGCCACAATCTCCAAGCACACTACAGTTAACCTACAGGACACACCATTCTATTTTTATGAAAGGAAAACTTGTCTTAATGAATTGATGCTCAGCTGGATTTAAAATGAAACCTTGGAAATCAAATTCTGGTTGAATAGTATCTGAACTAGGGGCCTATATTGAAGAAAGAAGACAGTTTGACAGGGGAGGAAGAGATCTGCATGTGACTTAGTAAAAGTGTTGAAGACCTGGAGAGTAATCAGTACCTTTAAAAGGAGTTACAAAGAAAATAATAAAGCTGCCATTATAACACTGGGTTACATAGGGACAAACAAACTTTTAAAAATCCAGCCACTGTCTTCAGGAGAGTGTGGTAGGAAATGACAGCCCAGAGTTGCTGTATAGGGCACAGATAGGGCTCTAGGCACCCTGGAAAAAGACAAGAAGGAATTATTAGGTGTTATAAATATAATAATGATATAATAAATATTAGTTGCAAAACATTACTCTATATCTTTTATATAAAATGAATACTATAAGCTTTATTTATTGAAATGGTAAATTTAATTTTTACATTTAATTTATATAGATTATAAAATAAAATAAGATGGCTCAGCAGTTAAGAGAGATGACCGTACTACCAGTGGATCAAGGTTGAATTCTCAACACTCACATTGTGGCTAACAACACCCTGCAACTCTAGTTCCAATGCCCATTTCTGACCTCTGTGGGCACTGAATGCATGTGATGCAGAGGCACACATACAGGTAAAATACCCATGCATATAAAATGTAGTGAATTCAATCTAAAAATGAGTCATTATCTATAGAATACAGGATAAAATATCTAACACCTTAATCACCTGAGCATAATCTTCCCAAACTTCCATTAACGAACCTAATATTGCCTTTCCTTTCAAAACACTAATCATCTGAAATTGGTGAGGTATTGCAAACTATTTATAATTTATGGCATAATTTATACTTATTTTTCACTATGCATTTTGAAAATTCTAAGAGCTCATTCAAGGTACTTCAGCACCCACGAGTGGTTTAGGAGTATTTACTACAAAAAATGAAAGCATATAAAAGTGGGTAATAAAAAATAAACCCATATGAATTTAAAATAATATTATAGCTGTTAAAACTTGACCTATTCTTTTTGCTCTTTTGCATTGGTTATTATTGCCAAGAAAAAGTTAAAGTAGACTCTTAAATAATTAAATACATTAAGTTAAAATTTATTTTGTAGCACCTCCATGAGCAGCCCATAACCACATAAAACTCTAGCTCCAGGGGGAACAGACTTCTATAAACTCTGTGAGCACATGGCATATAACTACACATGTGTATACACCTAGAGATAAACATAATTAAAAATCTTTTAAAATTATGTAACTGCAATACCATTATCATAACCATCAAAATAAACTTATTCTTTGCTCATATGTAACACATAGTCTATTTCTAATTCTTCCCAAACATATATTTATTAAAATAAGGCCAAATTTGCTACCTTACACATGATGATTCTGTGCAGTATCCAACCTTTTACCTGCCACATTTACTCTTGCTTGGATTTGGACCAGGAGACATATCCTGAATATCAACCTAGCCTCTTCTGTCCTCATGATTTAATTCCACCAAAATCATTTTCAACTTTTAAACCCAACCTACCCACACATCCTGCTTTCTACCCCAACCTGCTATGTCCATATCAGATTTAAAACTAAGAAAAGATATCTTCATGCCCAGATCCCATTGCATAAATATCAATAAATGAAAAAGCAAACTACTTATCATCTCTCCAAACCTACAACCAGTCCTGGAGAAATATTTGCCAGTTAGAATTTTCTTGATGAACCCCAAGATACAGAATTGAACAGCAATCAGAAACTTCAGGCAGAAATTCACAGTTTAAAAATGACTCAGAGAAATAGCTCAATGGAACTAAGGAGAATATGCTTAAAGAGAATACATATCTGAGTAATGCCCAGGAAATCATAAGCATAAGCTGATGGAAATTTCAATCCATGAATTAGATTGGAATTCATTAAGGAGATAGGAACACTGGAGAAGACTAGAGGTAAAAGAAACGTGGACTTAACAAACCCTGCAGCTCACTAAAATACTCAAAGGAAAGTCTTACAAGTAGAAAAGATCAAGTAGATGATAGAATACCTAAAGTTGAATGTTAAGTGCATGTTGTGGTTCAAATAAACAAGGAATATGAAAAATTTATTTAAAAAGCACAGGAAAGGAATATGCAGAAAATGTGGGACACCATGAACAAAATGAAACAAACCTCTGAATTATAGTTATAGATGAGGGACAAGAGTGCCAAGTCAATAGTTTGGAACAGATCTTCAACAAAAGCATTGAAGAAAACTTCCCAAATGGAGCAAAGGCGACAAATAGACAAGACTAGAAGAAAAAGACCCCATGGCATAGCACATCTAAAACACCAAGGATACATAACAAAGAGCATGTACTGAAAACTTCAAACAAACAAAGAAATGAAAAATTCAAGGCACATATAACGAACAACCCTTCAGCATAACCTCACTTTTCTCAGTGAAAACTTTGAAAACCAGTGAAACCTAGAACAATGCAAGTTTTTTTATTTTTCACTTTTTTCTTTTATTGAAAATTGATTCTTTTCTCATATAATATATTCGGATTATAGTTTTCCCTCCCTCTACTCCAGCTCTTAAAACCCTATGACAGTCAGCCTAGATTAATAGACTCAGCAAAAGTAAGACATAATGGGAAAATAAAAACATTCCATGACATGAATAACCAAACAAACAAAAAACAAATCCAACAAACCAACTCAAAGGTAACACAGGAATGAACATAGTCAACAGACAACATAAAACCATAATCTTTGAAATG
The DNA here is from genome assembly GCA_025134845.1 of Neodon shergylaensis. Classification (NCBI taxonomy): domain Eukaryota; kingdom Metazoa; phylum Chordata; class Mammalia; order Rodentia; family Cricetidae; genus Neodon; species Neodon shergylaensis. Next base: position 6,872,730 of record JABTXL010006405.1, read on the forward strand.
CAAAGTATCATGGAGAATATAAATGGCACTAATATTTAACAAAACAATGATAACAACTAACACACATTCTCAATCACTGGCCTCAGGTAAAATATACAGACTGATTGAAAAATCAAGAAAAAGTTCATCTGCACATTATTTATAAGAAACACATCTTAGCTTTAAAGACGGGACTTGTTTTTAGAGTAAAAAGATAGACAACAATAATCTAAACAAATGCAACCAAAAAGTAATCCTATAGGAATTCTTATACTAATATCTGACAACACAGCTTTAAATTAAAACCAGTAAGAAGGGATAATGAGAAATGTTTCTTTTTAATCAAGGGAACTGTTATATAGTTAACCAAGAAGACATCACTATCCTAAACACATAGGCATCAAAGATAGATGTACCTAATTTCATAAAAAAATAAATTAAAAAAAGAAAGGAAGGAAGTAAGGAAGGAAGGAAGGAAAAAAGGAAGGAAAAGGACAGAAAGGAAAAAACTACTACTGGATTTAAAGACAGAGTTTAACACGAATTTTTTAAAATTAGATTATTTTAATGCCACATTTTCTCCAATGGACAATTCATTTGGACAAAAATAATCAGAAAAATATAAGTTTTAATTGATATCATACATCAAATGGACTTAATAGATATCTACAGAAAATTACCTCCTAAACACATAGAATAAATATTTTTACTCAAAAACACACGGAAGCTTTGCTAAAATAAACCACAGAATAGGGCACCAAATAAATCTTAATAATTTCCAAAATACTGAAAATACTCCATGTATCTTATCTGACCACAATCCAACAAAACTTGAAACTGACAGCAAACAGATCTTTAGTAAATACACAAACTCATGGGGACTAAACAACTGTGTATTGAATAATAAATAATAAAGAAGAAATCAAGAAAGAAATAAAAAATGTCCAATAACTATATGGAAAAAAAAAACAAGGAAAACCCTGAGATACATGGAAAGTAGTCCTATAAGGTAAATTTATAGCTCTAAGTTACTACATGGAAAAATCATAAAGAACACAAACGAATGGCTTAATGATGCAACTAAAAATTTGAAAAAACACCCAGCACTTGGGAGGCAGAGGCAGGCGGATCTCTGTGAGTTTGAGACCAGCCTGGTCTACAAGAGCTAGTTCCAGGATAGGCTCCAAAACCACAGAGAAACCCTGTCTCGAAAAACCAAAAAAAAAAAAAAAAAAATTGAAAAAACAGCAAATTAAATTCAAACCCAGGTGACACGAAGAAATAACAAAATCTTATCAGAAATTGATGAAATATAAACAATGAAAAGAACAATTACATCTAACGAGCTCGTTGTTTTGTTTTGTTAAGAAGATAAACAAAATTGACAGACTTACTTTTGGCCCAATTAACCGAAGAAAAGAAGAATCCACCCAAATTAACAGAATCAGAAAATTAGTAATGAAATTTTACAAATGACTCCATAAAAACTCAGAGTAGTGTAAGGAAACATTTAAAAACTTATATTTCATTAAGTTGGAACTAAAACTAAAAGAAATGCATCATGTTTTAGATTCAGCTAAAACACCAAATTTAAATCAGGAAGTTGTCCAGAACCTAAAGAGGCCAATAACAAGTGAGGATATTTACCATTATAGCAAAGCAATTATAGATAAAGTATAATCTAAACAAAATGCCAATTTAATTCTTCATAGAAATAGAAAAACTACTAAAATGTATATGAAACCACAGAAGACTTAAGAAAGAGACAAAACAATTCTTACAAAAGGAACAATGCTGAAGAGATTGCAATTTCAGATACGAAGGTAAGTTATAGAGGAATAGCAATAATCAACATGGTACTGACACAAAAAATAGACTTTAGATCAATGAAATAAAGAAAACGAGGACCCCAAAACTGCTAAATATAAATTAAACAATCTATGAGTTGACAAAATGCCCAAAGCACAATCTGGCAATAAAAGTATCTCCAACAAATGAAGCTGGGAAATAAGGACATATGTGGGGAGAAGAATAAAATCATATATTCCACCTTTCACAAAACTACCTTCAAATGGATCAAAGAACTAAATATGAAAAACTGAAACACTAAAATTCCTCAAAGAAAACATAAGCAGCACCCTACATTACATAGTTGAAAGGACTTCCTGAACAGAGTTACGTTTGCCCAAGAATTAAGGTGGGATTGTGAACTGAATCTATTACTCAAAAGGATAAAAATCAATCTACCAGTGACCCAGCCATACTACTCCTCGGCATATGCCCAACGAACTTGACATCCTACTCTGAAGATACTTGTTCATTGCTGTTCTGTTCACAATAATTAGGAAATGGAGACAATCTAAATGCTTTTCAACTTTCAACTGATTGTAAAAATATGGTGTATAAATGCTGTGAAATACTATTCATCTGTACAGAAAAATGAAATAATGAATTTTACAGGTAAATGAATGGAAATAAAAAAAATCATATTGAGTGAGTTAACCCAACTTCAGAAAGTCAAATGTTTCATGTTCTTGCTCATCTGAGGTTCCTAGCTACAAATTTTCAGATGTGAATAAATATTCTGGAGTGATTGCAAAAATCATGAAAGGAAAAAAGAACCACTGCCAAGGTAGGGGGTTGGAGGAACAGTAGGGAGGGTAATAAGAGGTTACACGTAATCTGAGCAGGAAAATGGGGAAAAAAAACAGGAGTTCTAATTAGTCATTGAAGACAGAAATAAATACAGAAGGGTGGAAGAGGTTGAAATAATAGTAAGGATATCTGAAAGAGTCATTAGAAAATGAACTATTAATGATTCATATAAAACATTGACTTATAATACATGTAAGTCTATATACACATAGTTTAAATGAACAATGCTCCCTTCAAGAGTCAAAAATCACATTAAAAAAAAAAGGGACATCAGGCATGAGACATGAGAAGTCCTCCTTTGAATTGTTGGTCCAAGAGACTCCCAACGCATAACAACTATTGCTTTTTCCTTTGATTGCCCACCAAAAGTGAAAGCTAAGATTTTATGGTTGAAGACACCAGTTACTTCAAATACAGGGTTCAGAGGTCCTTGAGCTGGTCATGATCTGAATGCCTTCTCCATGAGGACTAGTTTTCATGTTACCTGAAAGTACCATGCAATCTTCCAAAGGAGTGACACAACCAAGAGCCCTACCCAGCTGTGACTCCTATGAACCACAACAATGTTCAGAACAGCATGACACCATAACCCCAAGGATGCAGTAGTGGCGCACATACCTTAGTAGTAACCAATAGGTCTTTAATTTGTCTAAAGACTCACTCTACAAAAAGAAACGAGAGCTGGTGATAGGAACCTTGCTAGTTACTGAGGGTTTGTGAAGTCATGGATCTTGGAGTAGAACCTACAACCACTGCTTGGCTAAATCAACATAATCTCTTAATTATACTATAAATATTTGTCCTAGTACCAACAGATCAGTGAAATCCTTGCCCTTCACAAAGAAAACTTTTCTTTGTGATAGGTGGAGATCAATACAGAAAATAAAATCAAAATGTGTGATACATATGCCAATAGATACATCCACAAAATAACTCCCTCACCTGAGGCTCAGGGGACATTGAAGAAAAGGGGTCAAAATGGTTGTAAGAGCCAGAGGATCAGCGAATTTGCTGTGAGATTTTTTTCTTCTCGTAATTTCAGAAGTCACACCTATAAATCTCATGAAAATGACTATGGAAACTTGAGCCAAATATAGACAACAATAATAGACATGCCAAAGTGATGTGGAGTGAAGGATTCACAGAGGCACCAACCTACACAAAGAACTATAGGCAACAAAGGAATCCTCAAAGTTAGAGGAATAGACGTCCCCAGAGAAAAGCACACTGATTGGTTATCTAGTAATCAAATGATCGTCCCTGAAAGCATGCATACAGATAGCATTCAAATTGAGCAGGTTACCCTTATGAATATATACATACATATAAGCATATGACAATAATCAATACAAAAGATTCAGTGGATTTAAAAGAAAGCAAGGAAGGCTCTATGCAGGGACTTGAGGGAGGAAAGGAAAGGGAGAAGTGAAGTAAATTTATAATAATCTGAAAAACAAAACATTTTAAGAAATCATAAAAATAATAAAAACAGACAGTCACTGCTTGCAGTATATCGAGCTTCATAGAGACAGCACCAGGGCAAGCAAGAACTGTGACTCTCAGAGGAAAATCAACTAACCAAGGGCAAAGGATATCCCAAAAAGTCAAGAGACAGAATGTCCTTTTTGAATTCTGTATGCAAACTTGGCTGAAGGAGCTCAAGAAGAAGCATGTAAATGATTCTGTCAGCATCTCAACGTTCTCTAAAAAGTGCTCATAGAGATGGAAGACCAGGTCTTCTGAAGAAAAGAAGAAATCTGAAGACATGAGGATGATTGACAAGGCTCATTATGAAAAAGAAATAAAAAGTTCAAGAACACCTATTCGCCCAAGGCCTCTATCAGCCTTCTCGTTTGTTCTGAATATCATCCCTAAATCAAAAAAAAAAAGCACACTGCCTTATCCATTGGTGATGCTGCAAAGAAACTGGGACCAATGTGGGACACCACCACTGTGGGTGACAATTAGCTCTAGGCAGAAAAAAAAAAACCAAACCTGTCAAGCTGTAGGAAAAATATGAAAAGGATATGGCTGCCTACAGAACCAAAGTAAAACCGGGTGCAGTGAAACCTGGGGTGGTCAACGCTGAAAGGGGCAAGAAAAAGAAGGAAGAAAGAGATGAGGAGGATGATGAAGAGTAGAATGACAAATTGATAACTCACCCCCTGTAGACAACTCACTCCTTTCAAATAAAAAGATTGAAATTTAAGGCTGTGCAAGATTTATTTTTACAGTGTCTTTTTTTGTATGATTAATACACTACCTTACTGTCTTTAGATAATGCTGTCATGGTAGCCAGTAACCCTGTCTGGTAAAGTCTGCAGGTTGTAAATTGACATAAAAATTTAAAGTATATTCTCGTTGGTGCATAACACTAATTATATATGGGGGTGGTAGTTTTATTTTTCATTTTCATTTGTCTATGAAGCAGCATATATGAAGGTAATTGCTTTTCTGTTAACTGAATACCACTCTGAAATTGCAAAAGAAAAGAAAAGAAAAGAAAAAAAACGCAGCTTCTTTGTTACCATTTTGAATGTTTCTAAGTAAATACAATATTTTTTAGTACCATTGCTCTTTTCATAGCTCTAAATTTTTTTTATCTTGAGGGGAAATTTTCAATCATATGAATTGTTGCAGTGTTTATCTTTTCATATAGATAGCTGCAAAAAGCTTTTGGACACACACTTTGCATATTGTGATGAGAGTAATAACCTTTAAATTCATACTTAAAACTCCCAAACTGTGATCAGTTGAATAAGAGATATCACACAACCAATTTGCAAAGCCAAGCAGGACCAGTGTTGTCATACCATGGGATTGTTAGGGTCAAACCACCATAAAGTCTGTCCTTGAAGGAAATTTATGTTCTAATCCTTACGTAGGGATTCTGTTTTTTAACTTCTACTACTGTGTAATGACAGTTATGTTCTGCAGTTTGCCTATTAAAGAAGACCTGAGAATGCATCCCCAAAAGTGAGAGCGTAAAACCCAAGACTGCCGTATTCAACATTTTGTTGGCATTAGTCCCAGCAAAGGTTCTGAGAACAATGGTTATAATGCCTTTGTCCAATTATCTAAATATGTATTTAGGAAAATTGACTGCTTAAAAGTATTTTTGATTAGTGGAGTCAGATTTTGCTAAATTATGCCCCATTTAAAATCAAAGTAAAGGCATGCTCCCCTATACTGTGATTTTTCCCTTTCTAAATCAGATAGGAATGAAAATAAATGATGCATATTAGTGTTAGTTATTCAATTCATTCTTTTAAGTAAAACCCAAACTCATCATTACAGTCATGCTACTCTGTTTAGCAGTTTAGGGGAGAATTTGGTAATCCTGTGGACCTTTGGAATTACTGTTTTTCTAAAGTACCATTGTTCTAAAACCACATTCTTGTAGTCTTATGTGTGTTTGTGTGTCTGGAGTGCTGTTTGTTAGATAATTTTGACCTTAGTTCTTTACATTTGTGTTTGTTTATGTAATTTGATGAGTAATACTGCACTTGTGTCTGGAATGATACTAATCAGGAAATAATTGCAGAATTTTAAAAATAATAAAAATAAGGATAGGATGAGTCTACACAGGAATTTTGCTTCTAAAGTTCCTTTTAAATGGAATGCCTGGCTTCCCGCACACTTGCCTCTTTTCTTTCATGATGTTGACTGAGAAATAGCAGTCCAAAAGCAGGCATTCTTGTGCTGTTATTCAGCATGCTGCATTCGCTGAATGCAGCCCTCTGAATAACTTCTAAGCAATCTTGAATATTATGAAGTGATATTAAACACATAGTACTCTTTGTGAATGTCAGTCATGAATATTTCATGACAGTAAACATTTGTTAATCTCTCCTGACGTTTTGAGAGAAGGTTGGAGAAATATGACATGCGCCTAAACTATGTTCTAAAAATGCATATATGTTTTTCTCTATTAAAAGAAACATCAAACACCACAGTTTCGATGTTTATTGATGAATCCACATGCTTGTTAAGAAAATTATCCTTAATGTTCAATAAATTTCATTTTACACATAATCAGGAGTTACCTTTTGTGTTGAGTCAGAAAATAAATTTCTTTGGTTCTTATATTCTAAAAGGTCACTAAGTTTCTTGTTACACAGCTTTCCATATAATTTTGAATTAATGCGCTGTTTTAATTGGAAAAAGGAAAGCAGAAAGGACAGTAGTTCATGCTGATGAGTGGAGTAGCCAAAGTGATACCTGAATGATCCCCAAATACATTATAAAAAAAGTCATATTCATTCTCCAGCAATGCTGAAATAAATATTTCTTGGTAAGTCTCTTGTGACTGTATATGTAGTTTTGAAAGTGAAAGGCTGTGTCTACTTAATTTATACAAATCTCTACAGCAGGTCAGTGCTATTGGAAAAAGTGAAAATACAGGAGAGCCCAGAACAACCTTTTCCTTCTAGCCCTGTAGTGCTAGAAACAAATTCTTGCTTTGACTTTGTAGCTGATGTGACCCCAAGACACTGAGACTCTCTCTAACCAGTTACATAATTTCTCCGTGTGGGCATGCTTCATAGCATTAGGAATTATCAGTACAAAATATTTTTAACCTAAGATTTTAATCGTATAAGAAAACTTGCTTAATATTTAATTTCCCATCCTCTTTGTCATTGGCAAAGATTTTTTTTTATTTTTTTATTTTTTTTTTTATTTTCGAGACAGGGTTTCCCCGTAGCTTTTTGGTTCCTGTCCTGGAACTAGCTCTTCTAGACCAGGCTGGCCTCGAACTCACAGAGATCCGCCTGCCTCTGCCTCCCGAGTGCTGGGATTAAAGGCGTGGGCCACCATCGCCCGGCATTGGCAAAGATTTTATGCTGCTCTCATAGCAATGCTTCCTATCATGATGTTTAAGATTAGAATCATGCTCAGAATGGGTTCAAATAACAAAAAAGAAAGATTCCCATAACTCACTTTTTTACATACTGGTAGGAAACTCCATTAGACCTAACCAGACCATTTTCTTACTGAACATTTTTTTTTCTTTTAAAAAGTAAATCAGTACGTGTTTAAGACAAAGTCTGAATAATTATTTCTGGTGACTTCTGCTTTTTTATTGAAATTAAATATTGATCATTTAAACTCCTTTTCAAATCTTTTAGACTATGCAATTTGAACTAATTTTGTGTTCACTCTTAATTATTTTAACAATTGTACAGCCTTCTGTAACTGCAGTGTCCTGACTTTAACATAAGTTATTAGAATGCCTATTAATTTGAAAGGGTTAATATTGTTTTAAATGAAAACATTTTCTTATTTGATTTTTTATTCATTTTATTTTATATGTACAGGTGTTTTGTCTGCACATATATATGTGTGTGTACCTTGAAAATGTACAAGGTTAAATGAGGATTTGAATCCCCCAGAACTGGAGTTGCTGATGGTTATGAGCCACCATGTAGCTACTGGGAAGTAACTTATGTCCTTTGTCGTAATAGGAGCGGCGGGCTACGTTCCTGGCATGGCTAGCTTCATACCCAAAATAATTTCACGGAAACTGTATTCTTTTAAACATTGCCTGGCCCATTAGTTATAACCTCTTATTGGCTAGCTCTTACATATTGATCTAACCCATTTCTAATATTTGTATTGCCACTTGAGTGTGGCTTACCGGGACGAGTCTAACGGGCATCCATCTCGGAGAGCAGAGTCATGGCGACTGACTGACTCAGCTTCTTTCTCCCAGCATTCTGTTCTGTTTACACTGCCTACCTAATTTTCTGTCCTGTTAAAGGGCCAAGACAGTTTCTTTATTTAACCAATAAAATTAACACAAAATAAAAGACTCTCCCCCATCAGTCCTTTGTAAGAGTAAGGAGTGTTCTTAACCATTGATTCAACTGTCCAGCCTGTCAAACCTTTTTTGACTTCTCTGAACATGTGTATTTGTAAAGGACAGGCAGAAGTAGACAGAGAGGAGAGAAAAACAAAAGAGAAGAAACACCAACAGTCAATATAACATGGCAGTGAAAGACAGGAAGAAGTAAGCAGAGAGGAAAGATGTCAGAGAAGGAATACCAACAGCCAACATAGCATGACAGTGAGTTTAATCTTGACCCTCTCTTCTGCGGCAGTATGGCTCTGCCAATACACTGTTCTCATGTAGAAATTCCAGAATGAGGGTGAATATTATTTGGGGTTTTGTGCCTGCAAGTTCATTTGTTACAGGAATGTCTAGTGTTAGGTTTTCCTTATTTCACAAATTGTGTTTTTTGTGTTTAAGAGATTTACAGCTCAGCCTCATTTACAGTCTACAGAACATTTAGATTACTACCTTCAAAACAGACATTATGGTAGATGCTAAGTTAGCAATGATGACAATGAGTAAAACTAATCTCTAAGTTGTTCGCTTTTTAGTGGCAAAATACAGACAAATCCTTCAGTTCCCATGCTACAGTCAAGACTTTGGACCTACGGAAATGAATGCAGCGTGCTGCCAACGACTACAGTGTGAGGCAACTTAAATAGTCAACTGACTATTTAAAGTGAATATGACATCGAGCTTTGAGCTTTACAATGGATCTTCAAGTAAAATGGAAAACAATGTCAGAAGGTACAAAATAGGAAAGCAAAAAGCTGGTGATCAAAACTTGAAGAAAAGCAGAAAGTCTGATTTTTACCAACTTTAGTGAAAACTGTGAAGTTAAACAGTGTTAGTATTATATCCTGCCAAGTGATTAAGAATGAATTAATAGCAATTTAAAGACCTTTTAATTAGAGAAAATATAACAACATATAAAAATTAACAATGAGCAATTAGAAATGAGCTCATGACATTCTGGTTCACAACCGCTTGAAGTACGTATGACTTTAGAAACACATTGCACTATTACAATACCCATGCTTTCGAAGTTTCCACAATTTTACTAAAGATAAATATTTAATTCCAATAAATTAACAGGCACAAGTATTTAATGCTACAATTTCTCTAAACTAATGTGTGTCTTCACTGGAGCCCTACTTAAAAATTCCTGTGGATTTAGTTTTGTATGTATCACCCTTATGTTATTGTATTCATAAGAATACTTATTATAGTCAATATAGCCAAACAAGTCATGGGGCAAAAGCATACTCAGAAGGAGACTCACACATGTAGAGATTGAACATTTGAACCATGATGCTAAAGCAGTTACAGTCAATATGCTTTCTCAATAATCTGTAATATAAAATCTGGGCTTGTAAATTGTTAAATTGAAAAGGTGAGCATCATAAATGAAGCCTTGCACACATCAAAAGAACAGATAACAACACCAAGAATTACGCTACAGGTTGAGATATTCACAGTCCATGTATGACATAGGATTAATAGCTAGAGTATGTATAACATCCTGACTTCTGGTTGGTAAGAGAATGTACTCCATAGAAAGAAGTTACATTGCAGATTTTAAATGACTGAGAGCACAGGAAAAATGCTTATTTTTAATGATGAGGGTAGTATAAACTAAGACACAGTGACATGCTGTGGATCAGTACTGAATGAGTAACGTCTACAAGATTGATTTGCAAGACAGGCAATAAGTGGGAAAGTGGGACTATGGAAACATTCATAGATGCAAAGGAGTGCAACCACTCAGCAAATGACTCTGGAAGTTTCTTGTGAAATTATCACATATCACAAGAATTAATCTAAAAAGCAGTGTAATTCAGGAAGCACTGTGTACCTCCATGTATAGGAAATTCTGCAAAACACTATTCCTTGCTGTCAGAAGAGTTCAAATGTCTACATAGATATGAGGGGATCTGAAAGTATTAAGTATGATGTACAGTCTGCCAATCATAGTACCAGAAGTGGTACAAACTGTTATGACAGTTGTCTCCAGTGAGGGTCAACCTACTGTGCCATTAAGAATAAAGGAAATTCTGAATGGCTGGGTAATATCTGCAAGGGGCAGACAAACACAGTAGGGCATCTTGCAGTTGCATCACAGTCTAAATTCAAGAAATAATGTCACATATCCTTCATAACTTTCTAACAAATATCATTGAACCTGTAAATACTGCAAAAAGAAAACCTTGTATCAGAAACCCAGTCTTCTCTGTATAAGCATACAGTAAGTTTTACAGTATTGTCCCTGTTTTCTATTGCTATGATAAAACACTGATCAAAATCATCTTGGGGAGGAAAGGGTTTAATTTTTTCCACCAGATTTCATCACTGGGGGAAATCGGGGCAGGAACTTGGAGATGAGAACTATGGCAGAGACCATAAAGGAAAAGCACTTACTGACCTTACTGACTTGTTTCCGTGTTTTCATCAGTTTGCTTTCTTATACTACCCAGAAACACTTCCCTGGAGGTAACACTACCTATAGGTTACCGGACTCTTCTACATCAATCATTAATCAAGAAAAGTTTCCACAGACTTGCCTAAAGGCAATCTGATGGAGGCTTTTCCTCAGTTGAGATTCCCTCTTCCCAGATGACCCTAGTTTATGTCAAGTTGATAACAACTAACCAATCATTTCACGTTCTTTCTTTTCTTTTTAAAACATTTCTTTCTCTCCCCCCCCCACATACACAAGTGCGGGTACACACATATATGTATTGAAGATGGGTACTCACATGCTATGGCATTGGAATAGTTAGAGGAAAAGTGGAGGAATTGTTTCTCTCCTTTTACCATGAGATATCAGTACCCTGAAATCTCAACATGATCATCTGGTTTGGGATCAGGTACTTTTACTGGCTGGCCATTACATTATTTCCTGTAGCATTCATTTTTCCCTGGATGTCTTCAGAACTCTGCAAGCTGTTGGCTGCCATTTTGAACATGTCGCAACAGACAATGCATGTGGCAGTCCTTGTACATGAGCGGCTGGCTCAGCTTGGTCTGTGAGATATCACTGCAGCAAGTTCTAAAATAATTATTCAAAAGAGGAAGCTCCTGACAGCAGCTTCTTTCTGAGAGATGTTTCCCCAGGCTGTAGCAAGGCTCGAACTCAGTGTTTGTATACACATATGTATTCAGATTTACATTCTGTTACTTCATATTTCCAATGTTATAAGTATTTAAAATATGCAAGCAACTACATTTCAGAATAGAAAGAAAATCTGCTCACATATTTTAATCAAAGGTTGACAGGAACCTGCTAGTAGCTGAGACCATATTCTAAAAGATGTTTCAAAGTAGTTTAGCCCCTAACAAATCAACCTTGACCCTGAGAAGGAGGAAGGCACTCCTGCAGGAATTGAACTTGGGTTCTCAGGAATGTATGTATGTATGTATGTGCTCTTAACTGCTGATCCATTGCTCCTGCCCACGGAGAAGGAGTCTTTCAGGAGGAAGGCAAAATATGGAGGAACCAGATGAACTTGGTAGAAACTACGTGCCCCGACAGAGTGCATTAAATTTGCTTTCCTCCTTCTATGGAATCACAGAATATTCTGAGATACAAACCTTGTCTATCCATCTAGCCTCATCTACAATTGTTGTTCACTTTATACTCTACTTTTGCTGGAGCCCTACATGCGTTCATCATTGTTAAGTACTGTTTTCCTACTTAATATTATCTGTTAAAACACCATTTCATAAATTATCGCTTCAATCAGACAACCTTTTGATATTCTCTCAAAGTTTGCTTTAACAAACTTTCTAATGAGAATTACTGCAAATAATTTTTAACGGACATAAAGGCAGCCTGAAAAGTAACTCCACTTATTTACCATGAAGAGCCTAATTATTTCTTTTCTTCATTCCCTCCCTCCCTACTTCCCTTCCCCCCTCTAGTTTTTCAAGACAGGATTTCTCTGTGTATCCCTGGCTGTCTTGGAACTTGCTTGGTAGACCAGGCTGACCTCAAACTCACAAAGATCTGCCTGCCTCTGCCTCCTGAGTGCTGGGATTAAAGGTGTGCACCACCACCACCTGGCCTAGTCTACTTATTTCTTACCTTCCTGTATCCTATTAGAAACTAGAAAACCTAACCACCATGGGTCCAAAGGAATAGGCCTAATGCTTCATAGCTAATGTAAAATCATGAGCAAAGATAAACCTTTTCTTATCAAAGTTGATTTTTTTTAGGCATTTTGTCTTGATGATACACATCCAACACAAAGGTCTAGAAGATAAAGCCAAACTAAACCAAACCCAAACTAAAACAATAGCAAAATACCCATCAAACCAAAATAACAACAAGGAAAACCTAGGAAAGATGAAGAAAAGAGACAAAGATGGCATGGTGTGTGAACTACTGAAGGATTTTCAGAAAGTAGTGGGTTAAGAGTGGTTAGGAAAGGGAGAATGGAGAATAGAAATCTGGTAAGAACAAGGATTCAGGTGAAATGATGCTTGAACCTGGCTGAGCCTCCTACTGGACTTCTGGAAGCTGTGGCTAAAGAGCCATGTAAAAAGAATGTCTATGCTGAAGAGAAAGTTGAGTTTTCTTTTGGATGGAAGCCCAAAATATTTGGAAATTCTTTAGTGTTCTCATTAGCTCTTTATGAAAAATCTATTACTGTCTATTACATTCTCAATTGGTGAATATTGTGTCCATGTTAGATATTTACTATTTTAAGATGACTTGTATATTGTGTTATAGAATATGATTAGTTAATTCATAAGTTTTGAAAATGCATTCATTATAGTGATTTGGAAAATTGATTTTGAATTTAGGGGTTGTTTTCTTAACAATAAATGCATGAATAAAATAAATATGAAAAAATGACATAGCTTTATTTTTATTGATTAACTTTGTTCTTTGACATTTTATGCATTTCTATAATGCATTTTGATTTCTTCTTCCTACCGTCCTCCTCCCCTATCAGCCTCTACTCCTCCCCCACAAACTTCCTGCTCACATTCCCATCTGTTTACTTTGTGATTCACTTCATCCAAGACCCTCTGTGGGACACTGGGTTTGGAATTATCAATCAAAACCCCATTTAAGGCTCTGGGAACATCAGTGAAGAAGGATGGAAAGAATGTGAGAGGTAGCTGATAAGGAGAAGGGCAATGAGATGCCATTTTCTGGGCATGACAAGCTTGTTGCAGTCATGAATTCATCATCTCTGTAACTACACCACTGTCTCTGTAGATGGCTGGAACAGTCAGTAATCATGGAAGAAGAAGGCTCTCTGTCCTTCCACTGTAATCTATAGGCTATTGATTCATGCTGGGGAAGGGAGAGTCATTGTCTTCAGTTGTGTACCCACTGGCAAATCCACAAGACTCCAGTGAATAGTTCCAAACCCATGATCACACAGACAGCCCTGGTTAAACTCAGTAGGTCAGAAACCAAAGGATATGAACATAGGAAATGGACTTACAGCGAGGAGCCTGGGCTGATGGGTTGCCAGGGAGATAAGAGATGGTGGAAGGGGAGAGAGTAACCATGCATGAAATTATCAAAGAACAAAGTTAATTGTTAAAAGTTCAAATTTTAAAAACTATCTGACTTCTCTGTGCTCCATGATGAATGGGCAAATCTCCAGAGTGGAAAGTAGAAGAGGAATTTGATTTCAGGTATTAAGCCTTATGCTGCAATAACTATCTATAATTGTGGGTATATTGGTGCTGGACATGTGATCACCAAAAGCAGCAAATCATCAAAAATTACTTATCACCAAACTAGATAGGCTAGCCTTCTCATTAAAGACATTTATTGGTTTATAAATCTGCTTCATTGATGTATTTAGGTTTCTATCTTCTAAAAATTCAGACTTTCCTCTTTAACTTTCCAGATTTGCTTGTTATGATAAATCTTAGGTTTCTTAACAAGTGAGGTGGCTGAGCCGTATGCAGTTTTCATTTAATTTCTGTGACTTAAGTTTTGAATAAGCCCAAGTTTATTAAAATTATATATTTAATGTCAGAGGTAGTTGACACAGCCAGGAACAAGCACACTACTCTGGAATGTTTTCTTGGTTCCTTTAGGATTAATGGATGTTTCTGGATTCAGAATACACTGTCTTTACACAGGGTATCTGAGATTGCATCTGGATTCTAATTACATTCGTCTCCATGCTTCATTCTCACTGGGTCTGCGAAGACCTACAACAAGGGTTGATTTTATTTATCTTAGTTTGTGGATCAGTAAACATTCATCAAATGCTGGTTTTGTCCCTCTTCATGATCAATTGCATGCAAACAAGAGAGCACATTTTACTATATCAAAAAGCAGGTGACTTGCATCAGGATTTTCAGCAATAACTGCAGGAATCTGGTGGGAGGCTGAGGGGTTTGCAGAGAGCAATGCAGAGTCATTGCCAGCAGTGGTTATTACTGAGGAAGGGTTACATAATGTGATGAAATGGGAAGAGGCAGAGCCTCGGGGATAGTTATTCTCTGTTGCTTGAATGCTCAGCCATACAAGAAGCTAGTCCGTAGTCCCAGTGCTCATGACAGGCATGACAGATACCTGGGTTCCAAGCTTCAGGATTCTGTTGTTTAAGAACTGTTGACAATACTTGTGACAGCCACAGGAATGGACCGTCTCATGAAACTACTTGGCTAGATCAAGACCCTATTTTCTGCTTCTTGAACTACACCTTTGTTTTTCAAAGAAAAACAAAGAACCCAACTACACAGACTGGGTTGTTACTGAAACTGAAAAAGTATGCTGAATGGGTACAGCATTGGTAAGTCATGTGTGATGGCATATGTGTTCACATTTTGCAAACGGTCCCTTTCAAAGGGATTGATTTGTTGATGTAGAATCCTATATTTAGAATATCATATAAAATTAGAGGACTTGGGATTTGAATGCAAGGTTTTATTCTGCTCTCAAGCTCACTGAGCCATTGTTTCTTGTAATGAGTTTCCTTTGGCATTGCTGTTGTGAAACCTAGGGATAACAGCCTTTACCCCGAGCCAGGCTCTGCCACCCTATCCTCAGCAAGCCAATTAAAAGAGCCAAATTAATAGCAGAGAGTAGTAAAAGGATATGGACTCAATATGGCCATGAGGAAGAGGAAAAAAGAGATAAAATAATTTTCCTAAATCCATGTTGGGGTTTTAAAGCAAGATTGAAGTTTAAATAAATGACCAAAAAATATGTACATATAAGCAACTCTGGTCAAGATGTGGTGCCAGCCACTATGGACCCATTATTGTCAGGACACCATTCTTAGCCCTAAGTGTGGTATGGCAAATTGTTATAACTCTGTGTAAAGCCTTTCCTTGTTACTAGCTTCTCATTTTCCTTCTCCTGGAAAATTCTCATTTATTTGTTAACCATTGTTTCAACCGATTGTTATTCAGATAGAAAGATAAAGAAGTATTTTCCGAATATCTTCATTTCTGCCGGGCAGTTACAGTGACTACAAAGTTATCATCAAGGCCAGTTATGCTATACCTGCTAATCTTTGGAAAACTCAAATGGATCCTTGAAGCTTTTAGAAGAGTCCACAGAAGACTGTGCCAGTAAGAGTTTGTTTTAGCAAACAGTCCCAGTAGCTTGTGTTTTGTGTTGTTCAATGTTCAAGAAAAGGATGCGCATATATATCACCACCTTCACCGAAAGATGGTCTGAACACTTTCCCACTCTAGAGCTAAAGAGGGCTCAACTTGCGTTAATCCACTCATTTGAAAAGACTGCTTTGTGTTAATCTCTTGTGTAGGGACAATAGCTCCTTCGGAGTGACTCTCATGGTGTTTGGCGATGGAGAACTGCTTCTTAGTGAGTGCTCTTGTGGCAGGAATGGAGTGAGTGTTGATAAGGAAAGCCGCTTTTGTACTTTGTTGTGTTAAACTTCGTTATCTCTGTGGATCACAATACATGCTTGTTGAATTCATTTATCAGTGCTTATTTTCTCACCATTCCAATACAGCATAAATAAATTTATTAATTAAATGTATCATGTTAATTCTTGTACAGAGAGATGATTGTCCTAAAAGGAGTTCACCTTTTCTATATGTGTGCTCAGTAACTACTTGGCTCACAGATACTATGTAGGGGTGAAAACAACCACAAAACTTACACCAAGAATAAGACAAGTAGAAGAGTCATAAGGATGTCATGCCAATTGGAATAAGTCAAGAGGTGGCTGATGGGTATTGGGAGATCAATTAAGAATAAAGTATTAGCAAAGTTTATAATGCATCCCATCACTTTGTATACTAATTTGTTCTTACACTAGTAAATATTTTTCCCAAAGAATGTATAATCTCTAGATATGTATGTCTATATTGGAGTACAATATTGGTTTGGAAACTAATATTAAGAAAAAGGGTGGCTTTTAAAGGAAAGGAGACAGGATACAAATTTTTGTTCTTTTTAACGCGGGTGTGAGTGGAGGGAAGAACGCAACACGGGAGAGGGGTGGAAAGGAGACCCAGACGCGTAGATCCCACGTGGGTCCTTTAATGGGGAAGGGGCAACAGGTAAGGTGCAGGTGTGCGACACGAGAGGATGGAGAGAGAGAGAGGGGACTCGTGGAAGCTTGCTTTTAACGGGGAACGCAAGGGTTCCTGGGAGAAATGTCCTTGCGCATGCGTGCGCTTGTGTCCGTAATCCAGGAGGGTTCTGGGAGCTGTAGTCTCCGAGAGGAACAACACAAATAGTATGAAGAAAGGATGAAGAATAATGGAGCAAGAAGAGTTAAGCAGAATTAGGGGGGCAAGCTTAGGAGAGGAGGGAGTATGGGGAGATATAACTAACACAAGACACCTTTGAGAACACCTTATAGAAACCTAACTACTGGTGAACCTTTATAATTGTGTGTGTGTGTGTGTGTGTGTATGTGTGTGGTGTGCTAAGCACAGGATGAGACCCTCAAGTTCCACAATATCTCTCTATTTCTTTTTCTCTTGCTTACTCTCTCTCCCTCTCTGTCTCTGTCTCTTTCTTTCTCTCCTCCCCCCACCCCACCACACACACACACACACTTCACTCTCCCATTCTTAACTTCATTTACAAACACTTCCCACTGAAGGATGCTGCCTGTGGAGAACCTAAAATGGCTCACACTCACTTACAAATAAAAAGGGAAATGTGGTTTTCTCCCTTGGCATCTTAAAGAAACATTTTCATCCTGATTAAATTTTTTTAGAAGAGATTGTAAGAGTAGAAAGTTAAAGGTCATCAAAGAAAACAAAGAATAACATCTATTTGCCAAGAAGCATTTAGAATATTCTAGTTTATCATTAAAAAAGAAAAAAAAACTTTTTAATTGCTTTTTAATTTTTTTTTCTGTGTACTGTTGTGTTCCTGCTTGAGTTAAGGTACACTATTCACATGCAGATACCCCTGGAGGCCAGAAGAGGACCTTGAATTGCCTGGAATTGAAGTTACAGAGAATTGTAACCACCATGTGGGTGCTGCCGGGTGCTGATCTGGTTCCTCTGCAAAAGCATTAAGTGCTCTTAACAGCCAAGCCATCTCCCCATTGCTGGTCTCCCATCTTATATTTTTCAGAATCACAGTAAAGTTTTAGACAAAGGGTCCTCATATTTTACCACTTCTATTTAATTTTGTTTATTTTTTCCATTTCTTAATGATATATCATTCATGGCCCCTTTGTATTTCCTTGCCAATATGGGAAAGCATATGTTACATGCTTGCACCGATTCTGACAAATTCTGGTGAGTGTATATTTTTATGACTTCTACACACATACCACCAAGAAGTCATACCACAGCTTTGCTTTAGAACCACAGACTCCTAACTGCAGCGAGGAGCGACTTGACTCGGAGAACATCTAGGTTAAGCATCTAATTTCATAGGTGAGGGAGCTAAAAACCCGGTTAGCACACACGTTGCTCAAGGTTACAAAATTAATTAAGAAACCCCTAAGGACCGAAACACTTAGAACCAAATTCCCAGTGTTTTCCTCAGGCCATTCAAGCTTCACATGCTAATTCATACAGTCATTTCACTGAATATTATGGTGCTCCAAGTTCCAGCTGCTTTAACCTTAGGTCAGATCCAAGACCTCCGAGTAGAAGCAAATGCATGCAGCATCAGGAATAAGTGTGCTCAAAGCTTACCTCTACTGTTTATAAATTAACAATCTACCAAGTGAGCTAATCCTTCTCTAAGCAATTTCATTATCTGTAAAGTGAATATTGTGAGAGTTGGACTGTGGGCTATTGTGAAGAAAAGTGAAAGAATAAGGATAAATTATTTAGTGTATTTCCCATGAAAAATGATATGGAACAAACCTTCCCTTTCCTTATCCATCGCTCATTTGGTTAAGGATTCGAATCTTTATTATTTAAATAGGTACCGCTGCGGTTTCATTGATGAAACTTTAATGACTTGGTAGTATTTTTAATAGAAGAAAATTGCAGTTTTGAGTTGTTAAAATGATTTACTCATGGGGGGAGCTTGCTGTAAGAATTCTGTCAGCCAGAAGCTTTTAAGCTAACTGCCCACTTGGGCGTGACTTATACTGATGTAAAACCCACATCTGGCCTCTCTTCTGGCTGTGGCTGTGGGATTCGGTTGCTGTTCGCTGTTCAAGCAGAGGACTGTGGTTTGTGAGTCTACCCCTAAATAAGTAGCCCTTTAATATACTCAATTATGAGCTAGTGTGGGCTTTCTTTTAAGCGTCCATTTTCATCTGGCGCCCCACGTGGATCCAAATTACATACCAACCCGGTGGACCAGCTTAAAGGCCTAACCTGTCCACAGCCCAGAAAGTTTCCTACCCCCATCTGCTTGGTTTGCTTTTACCTACTAAGTAGTTTTTTGTAAAACCCCCGCTACAGCAGAGCTAACTGTGTGAGGTTACTTGGAAATTTCCCAAGCTCGTGCCCATCCGCCCAACTGCTGCATTGCGACTTGTGTAGCTTGCAGATTGTGCTCCCTGTCTGTGAGTTCTGGGCTTCTTGCTCCATGTACCGGATTGATTTAATTGCTTTTAATTTGCCAAGCACCAAGTATTTAACCAGCACCAAGAGGGGAAACCAAAGCGGCACAGTACCTTTCGTATCACCACCAGTTACACTGCTGCTAGTCATGACTCTGCAACCACGACACCTGCTGAACAATGAAGATCATTACACCTAAAACAATTTACCGGACCTCATTCCAGGTGAATATTTTATTAATTAATAAATCAATAAATTTGAAAGTTATATAATGGCAGACAATATTACCATAGAGAATTTTAGTAATTATCGATTGACAGAAAAGAAACAAAAATAAACAAATACTTGAGTATTAAAATTATGAGTAAAAATTGAAAGTACAAAGAAAATTAGTAAACATCCTGACATAATGAAAATTAAATTATATCATAGCAAAATATATAAAAATATGACTAGATGCTTGCAGTCATCAAATACAGAAAGTAACTGAAAATAAGCTAAATTTTTAAGTGGCAGAAATAAAATATTAGAAATGTAAAGCACTAGGGTAAGGTTTCATGAGATTTGGTTTGAGTTCTTCTATTAAATTCCCAAACAATTGTCAATGAAAAGAAAATTAGGAAACTATCAATGAACTTTCAACCATTGGTTCATCAAAGCATACTATCAATGCAGCAAAGGAACAGAACACAATAAGAAGACATTTATGAATTATGTTAGCTGGTAAAGATTAACAGCTAAAACATACCAAGAGGATTTGCTGTTCAATAAGAAGAATTAAGTAACAGTGAAGAAGTAAGTATATGAACAGCTTTTTCCTCAGAGCAAGTAGACATTAGAAAATAAAGACCTGGGAAGATGCTCACAAGCATTAATGTTAAGAAAACTCAAACCACATTCCCTATATGATACTTCATGTGTACTGGATAACTCTTATAAACACACAAAAGGATTAAAATTAATCCTTTCTGAAAATAAAATTGAAGAAAATGGAAAATCAATGCATTGTAAGGATATGGAGAACGTGGATACTTGTGGCCTGTCATTGAAATGTAAATGACGCAGTGGGTTGGAAAAGAACATTATGGTTTTTCAGGCAACAAAATAAAGAATTACCTTAAGATCCAGCGATTCCACTTCTGGGAATATGGATTCAAAGTGCACTCATAGCAGAAGTATTGAAAGCATTTCTTTTGGAGTTAAAGAAACCAAAATATTCATCCCAGGACAGAAAAGCAAAATAATAATATATACAATGTAATATTATTCAACCTTTATGAGATAATTAATTTTGGCATATATAACATAGAGGATGAGCTTAGAAGATATTATTCTACATTAAATAAGGTAGGAACAACATCACAAACACTGCATGATTTATTTTTGTGAGGCGTATGGAGTAGTCACACACAGAAAGACAGAAAGCACTCGGTGTTTCCTATAAGCTAGTGTTAGGGGAATACAGTTTAGGGATTGAGTTGTATGGAGTTATAGAATATGAAAAATGTTCTGATGATGGATGGCAGTATTTCTCAGGACTGTGAATGTGCCTGTCTTCACTAACAATACACCAGAAACTGGTTAAGACATGCATACTCACCTTACCTAAAGCTAAAAAATAAACATTAGCAATGAATCCTTCTGGGATTAGGAAATTCACTTTGGGGAAGCTTTTCTTTATGAATTAATTTTTTTTAATAGACTCAAGGTTATTTTGGTTGTCAACCTCTTCCTGGAGTAACTTTGATCATTCACATCTTTCAACAAGATTTTACTCTTAATTTGCATATTGCTACTAATGATGATTTAATAAATCTTGTAGGCTTATTTTCTAAGCACCTTTTTTCTCAAGGAAAATGTAATTTAGATTATCTATTCACTTTCGAATTTACTTTCAAAGTGGAAGTTTCTGCTAATATTTAATTGAAAGTTTTGTGTTAATTATCAGTTTTTGTCCAGTTAATTACCCTTATTCTCAGTACCATTATCACACATCTTTGTAAGTTATAAGATAAAAAAAATAGTCAAGACTTCTGAAGCAGCAAAATCTAATTGTCAGTTGGGACTACTGCCTCTTCAGAAGGTCCCACTGGTAAGTACTGATTCACTTACTGGATTACTGGCATGGGTTTTGGCAGCCTGAACTCCTGGATGCGTCTTGACAAAAGACTTCAGTTACCTGTCATGAGTCTTTTGCAAAACCTGCTGCAATATTCTCAAAACAAGGCAGCTAGTTTTCCCCAGAGTGAAGACTCAGGAGAGAATCCAAATTCAGTCCAGATGGAAATCGCAGTCTGTTTATAGCAGAGTGTTGGCAACACACCCCATGCCTTCTGTCTTGTCACTAGAAGCCCACAGCTAAATCCAAACCACATGCAAAGGGAAGGAGAGCAAATGTTCTGTGAATATATTTTTACAAATTCAATGAATACCAAGTGCAAAATGTTTAACTAGTTGGTCTATTTGTTAGCTGTATTCGTTTGCATCCTTGCTGTATAAAACTCCTTTCTGAAGTCAAATTGATTATTTTTCTCATCATTTTATCCACCCATTGTGCAAAGAATGACCTTACAGAATGTTGAAACATGTTATTTCCATTTTATATATAGCTTCATTGTTTTGAGTGCAAAGTATTCAGCTATTAGATTAACCTTAAAATTAGCATAATTTTTCAAATGTGGTTATGAAATATTTATGTATAGGTATTGGCCTGAAAATAATATAATATGATAGAAATAAAGATGTGAAACAAAAATGAAATGAGTGTAAGATATATCTAATTAGCTGTTAATAATTTATATGCAGTAGAAATCAAACAGAAAATGTGAGCATTACAATCCAATAAGGTCTGACAATGATGACAATTTATGTATTATATCTGCCTCTCTCTCATATATATGTGTGTATATATGATATATAGCTATATGTGATTATACAAATATTCATATTCATAAAATAGAAGTTATCATGGAAAATTTACATAAATTCAGCATATTATTGTCGATCACTTCTAGTTAATAAAATCAGAAATAAAAAGTAATTGAGTTTTTTTTAAAATGTTTTTCTTTTTCCCTTTTTTTTACTAAAATTTTCATGCATATTTTGTGAGTAGCAAATACTCTACTGAATAAAAATGTATATTTTGTTAGAAATATTGTATTAAAATATTGTAAAAAATAAAGCATTTTTGGAAAGACAAAAAAAACATTGTTGTGGGATAATCTTTTTTTTACTATCAAGATGGTTTTTGCCAAGGTACCTTCTAATTGATTTAATAAAGAGTTGAATGGTCAAGAGCTAGGCAGGAGACCTCTGGGGAGAGAGAACTCAGCATGAATCTAGGTGTGTTGGAAAAGCCAGCAAGACCTGGAGGGAGCCTGACACACACAGTGGAAGACAGATAAAGAGCCCTATTGCAGAATGTAGATTAATAGAAAAACGTAAACTTAAGTTATAAGAGCTAGTTGGGAATAAGCCTATGCTAAAGGCCAATCTTTTATAATTAATGATAAGTCTCCATGTCATTATTTGGGGGCTGGGATTGCAATAAGGTCTGACAAAAAAAAACACTAGCTACACCCCACTCATCATCTCTCTCCTCATTGGTCTTTATAGTTCTTCATCTGTCACAGAGGTCAAAACAGACTCTTCAGAGGAACTGGGATGGTGGACTGAGAGCTGGGCAGAAGCAAGCTGTGAGGGACCTGGTGTGAGTCAGGCTCTGGAGAACTGGGATGTACATCAGAGTTGGGGGTCAGAGTGATTTCTTTCGGTTCTGCTTTCATTCCCACATCCATGTTCAAAGTCTTTCTATTTTTCCCCCTTAATTTTACTTTCATTAAATAGGCATTTCCCTAGTGTAGCTGTATTAGGTAAGTTTCAGGACCTGCCCCTGACTGTTCAGGGAGGGTTGTTGAACTGTCGCATGGAGCTACATGGAGTGAGTGTCTTGGTTTCCCCCTTTGTCATTGTTGGAAGACAGCCATTGGAATGAGACTCCATGGAGAAACACACATACATTTCCAAATCTCTTCTACATAAGTACACAGTTGCACCACATCCAGGCCATTAATTGACATTTTCATCCATCCTTTCGGACCTTCGTAAAATGAAACCATGTTTCTTTAAGGACTATGATTCATTTTCTCTTCTGGAAAGAGATTCTTGGATTCCTTTGGCAAAAAAAAAATGTCTCAGCCGGGCGATGGTGGCGCACGCCTTTAATCCCAGCACTCGGGAGGCAGAGGCAGGCGGATCTCTGTGAGTTCGAGACCAGCCTGGTCTACAGAGCTAGTTCCAGGACAGGCTCCAAAGCCACAGAGAAACCCTGTCTCGAAAAACCAAAAAAAAAAAAAAGTCTCTATTCTCTCAATCTTATTCAAAACTTACAATATAATATGCCAAGCTATGCCACTGGGAATAGAAATGTACTGGAAAAACAGAACTCTGAGCGGAATCAGTTTTTCTCCTTGGATGAAACAGAGTGAGGCAACTGCCTAGTCACTGCATTAACATATTTAAATATTAGATTTTATTTTTTAATAATTATTTACCTTCATTGTATGTGTATGGGTGCTTTGCTTGCATGTGTATAGGTGCAGCACACAGATGTCTGATGCAACAGAGGTCAAAAGAGGGCGTCACATGACTTGGAATTCGATTTTGAGAAGGTAACTTAACCTGGCTTCTCTGAAGGAGTAACAAGTGGTCTTCACTGATGAGCCATCCCTCCATCACCACCAGGTTTGATTTATTATGAGTTCTAAAAGCATTTCTTCCCTACAGCCCAAGTCAGGCAGGTAGATTTCATTGCAGAAAATACAGAACAGGCTTATATAGATATGAAACACAAATGCTAATTTAGTGAAATTTCATGACGAACAAAGCCAATGATCCTCAAACTTGAAGATGTATATCCATCCTATCTCTGAGGAAGATGGTCCTGCTCCTTGACTCTTCTCCAGGTCTTCTGAAAGGACAAGGACTCCATCACAAGCAGTTGATATATATATATATATATATATATATATATATATATATATATGCATAAATTTAGATAAGAAAACATATACCTGTAACAGAGCAGCTTGCCCAGCATGGGTAAAGCTCTGGGTTCAATTCTCAGATAACACAAATACTAAAAACACAAATTTACATGAAGTTCTAGAACAGAAGTAGCAATCAGATTGCACACTGACAAATGTGTGGCAGACCCTGGAGGTTGAATGTCTTTTCCTTTGGAAAACTGGACTCTAGAATTGTAAAAATACTTGATCTAAGAATAGGGTGTGCTTAACCCTGTGAGTGGGGACTGAGACTGTTAGTGTTCTAAGGTATCATCATACATGACCCTGAGCTATCGCTCCCATGGTAAGCACAGAGAATTCTCTGTTTAGATCAAAACTCAATTTTTAATTATTTAGTTTGTTGATATCTAGTTCCTTGAGTTCTTTTTCTATTTTGGAAATAATCCCTCTGTTGGATGTGGCATCGATGAAGATCTTTTTCCACTATGCAATCTGCCATTTTGTCCTACTGATGGTGTCCTTTGCCTTACAGAAAATTTTCAATTTCATGAGGTCCTATTTGTTAATTGTTGATCTTAATGCCTGGGCTATTTGTGTTCTGTTCAGGAAGCTGTGTTCTGTGCCAATACATTCGAGATTATTTTCCACTTTCTCTTCTATCAGATTCAGTGTATCTGGATTTATGTTGAGGTTTTTCGATCCACTTGGACTTGACTTTTGTGCAGAATGATAGATATGGATCTATGTGCATTCTTCTACATGCAGACATCTAGTTAGACCGGCACCATTTGTTGAAGATGCTTTCTTTTTTCCATGGTATAATTTTGACTTCTTTGCCGAAAATCAAGTGTTCATAGGTGTGTGGATTTATGTCTGTGCCTTCGATTTGATTCTACAGTCCACAGAGTCAGTGTTTCTTAATACAGTGTAACATTGTAGTAAATGGTCAGAAACACTGGATCAAAAATGGCCCCGAGAGTAGGAACAATGAAGTGCAAAGATTTGTGGGTATCAGCAGTTAAGAAAAGTGATATTTGACTAGCCTTAATGTCAATGATGCAATCTAGGAACATCTCCTGCAATGCTTCTTGTCACCTTGGTAACTAATGTGAACTTGGATGCAACTAAGGTAGAGGTTAGAGGGCAGAATAGTTTTCAATATCCCATTGAATAAATGTCATAGGGACTGAAAAGGAAAATTAGTTAAACTGTAGATATTGGAAAAAGTTAAACTTTCCCAAATTAGTATGTGGTCCGAGATTCCCAAGGCTTATCTATTTTAATAAAAACTAATCTGACAAGACTCAAGAGATGAGTAGAAGAAAATTAATATACTGTTCAACAAGGCTGGGATACATAGAGACAGCTATAAGAAGAGAGTGAGGCAAAGTCATTCACTTGATAACTTGAACTCCACCATAAAAGCAAGGTTTTTGAGTTTTTCATGTTCATAATCTTTAAGCTATTCCAAAAACAAAATAAAACAAACAAAAAACTAATGGAGGAAAGTTCAATGATTTCCAGGTCCTGTAAATATTTTAGAGTTGGAACTATCAATTTTTCAAAATTGATTCTCTGGAACAAGGGCAACCACATCTGATAGCCAACTAAGATGCAGATCAGTTGACTGAATGAGAAGGCCAGGCTAGGCCAGCAGCGTGCCCTTTAAAGAGCTCTCCAGGTGGTTGTGAAATGTGTTATAGTTCACAACTATTGCTTCAAGCAATGAAACCTAAATTCTGCCAATTACTTTGGGTGGAATGGTAGAACAGACAGAGTTTACAGTTCTGCAGCAAGGAGAATTTAATTTAGATCATTGGTGACTTAATGAGACACAAACATGATTACCTAAAAGTTCTTTTTAGAATAACTAAGTTGTCAACAGGTAAATAATAGGAACATTAAAATATTTTTAATTCTAACAAAATAAATCTAAGCTCATGAATTACTGAACAGAAAAGTTTTTTTTGTAGTTGTTGGTTTTTTTTTTTAACATTACTGTGTCCTGTGTCCTTTGGACTGTAACAGTACAGGTTTCCTTCTTCAATGAAATATGCTGATGAAATCATGAGATAGATGGGGGAAACTGTAACCAAGACTCTACGTTATCATTCCACTTTCTTGAATTATGTGCATTTCCAATGCAATGGATGCTTGAAGTAATCTGGGCACTGAATGACTGTACTTCATCACTGACAAATGTGTGGCAGGCCCTGGAGGATGAATGTCTTTTCCTTTGGAAAACTGGACTCTAGAATTGTAAAAATACTTGATCTAAGAATAGGGTGCGCTGAAACCTGTGAGTGTGGGGACTGAGACTGTTAGTGCTCTAAGGTATTGTCATACATGACCCCAAACTATCGCTCTTATGGTCAGCACAGTTGAGACTGTAGTAAGATGAGCAAAATTAAAATTTATCTTTTGGAGCCTGGTGGTGGTGGCGTACACCTTTAATCTCAGTACTCAGAAATCAGAGACTGATGATCTCTAAGTTCGAGGCCAACCTATTCTATAGAGAGAGAGTTCTAGGATATCCAGATACATACAGAAAAACCCTGTCTCAAGTCCCTGCATTCAAAAAGGAATTAGAAAATTTCATTAAAAAGCTATCTTTTGAAAACATGCTTGACACTACATTTTTATTTAAAAAGTAGAACTTCTGTGCTTCAGAACTGTGTCAACTGTACTTTTACTATAAAGAAACAGATTCGTTCATTTCCCTCTTTAAATTCTAGGATTCAAACCAAGTGTATTTTTTCTGTGAAGATTTTTCTTCTGACTTCATTCCTCTTTTGCACATTGAACTGGTGCTTAGCAAGTGAACTGACAGGTTGGAAATCTTAAGTGTTATATGAAGAATTTGGAAATGGAGGAAGGAGAGTTTTAAAACCATGCCAGGTCTTAGAAGTAGGTTTCATGATTATATTATGACATTAAACCATGTCAAAATTAGTATTGTGATTTCACAAACAGGGAAATTAAGTTATCGAGATGTCAGGTTACATGTCAATGGTCCACCAACAAATGACAGATCTCGGAGCCAAGGACCTGTGCTCTGAACTCCTGGACCACACTTGCTCCAGGATAAAGAGCACATCGCACTAATTTAATGGTTCATTGCAAAATTTAAGATAGCGACAAGAAAAATAAAATTCTAAAATTTCAACAGATAGAATACACACAGCTTAAAAATAAACTACAGTACCAGATGCCCAGAGACATCGTTGTCTTTCTGCAAAAGTTTAAGTTGAATAGATAGAATAAATTTCATATCTGTAAAAATACCTTTCACACACAATGTCATGACATAACCATTCTCAGTTAAGAATAGTGGCAGTATCAGACATGAATCATAAAACCTGTTAAGATTTACAGCAATATAAAAATATTAATAATTGAACCAATGATATAAGTGCGTATCTGCATGCACATATACCACATATGACTAATGACTATAACTATCAACTCCAGTAAGTATTCCACTTGCTCATAGCATTTTTGTACAGGTTTAGAGAGAATGACAGAGTGTGATTGTGGTAATGTAAGATTATTTGTTGTGTTGGGAGAAGTGGCAGGCAGGGAGGGGCTTCAAAGGGCAGGAATGGATAAATGTAAGCATGTACTTCTTAAAAAAAAAAAACAACAGAGACACGATTTCTCAGCTCTTCGCAGTCCCTTCCTCTCATTTCACTTCTGTGTTTCAAATAGTACGTTTTGGATTTCCAGCCTGTCAACCTGTTTCTCAAATGTCGATTTAAATAGAGGCTGAAAGAGGAAGGAAATCAGAAAACAAAAAATGAAATAAACAAGCACTCACACATGAAAACCAGACCCTACATCTGAAGAACTGTTAGCAAATCCAGAAATGTGCTGAACACTGACTAGTGACTAACCCAGCTAGGACCATTTCTGTTAGATGAAACCTGAAGGTTGGGAGCCTGGTCACTCAAAAAGAAAACAGACAAAATAAATCTAAAGGTGACAGTAGCATTTTGAAAAGCATTTGTAAAAACTGTCACAGACCCTGTTTCCTCAGCTTCCTGGACATACTGAAACAGATGGCTTCATGGAGTTTTGAAGGGAACATTTTGGTGTCAGATGCTTTTGAAAAAATCTATAACTAGCATTAAGACAGTGGAACTGGTATTGGGGTATATCTTAGGGGTTATGCCATGAGAGAAAAGAAATGGCAGCCCAGGAAGAAAAGTGATTTCTAAAATCAGATAACATCTAAGGGACAAACCTAAATGCATAGCAATAAGTGTGTTCTGTCAAGTTCTTTGTTCTATAAACTTTCTGTAAAGGTAGACGGAACTGCAGAACTCTATACTGGAGGTCAGTTAGGTCAGAGTTGAGGGTAGGGGACAGAATAAAATCATCTGGATGAATCACATGCGCCCTTAAATAGCTGTATTCTTCTTTCTTGTTAAGTCTCAGTTTCCTAATCCTTATAATAGCACTGCTGAAAGTTCCACTCTGTATTGGCATTAAAATAGCTGACTTGCTCATCTATATTATGCATGAGGAAATGGTAGGCACATGTCAAATATAGTTGTGTAATTTTTTTCCTTATCAGGTATAGCAATTTAGACTTCCCAGTGTGGAGAGGAAGGCCTGTAAATGCTGAAAAAGTTAACTCAAATTCTGGAACCTGATCTACTTTGCCATAGAATAAGGGAAGATCAATGAGTCTATAAAAGAAACAGGAACAAATTAGAGGAGTCATGAAGTAGTTAGGAAACAGCCTCAGATTATTAACTACTAGCATGAAAAAAAAACAGGAAGGGGGATGATAGGGTTTGCATGAGAAACTACCTCAGAAGAACAAGTTCCTGGGTCAGAGAATTCATCCAGTTTGACACTAGCTGAGATACTATCAAACATTTCAGAGCTGTTTTCCAACAAGTGCTTATGACAGGTCTTATGTTCTTGGTTGCATCTGGATGGATCATGGTTGCATCTGGAAGCATCAGTATAAAGCTGGTACATTCAGCCGTGTTGTTGGGTAAAAAAAGACTGCAGAGTACTGAAGGACCAGAGTGAGATCAGGGTGGGCGTGTCTCACATTCAGGCTGGGGGGTCTCACACTCAGACTGAGGTTCTCACACTTAGGCTTGGAGGGTCTCACACTCAGACTGTGGGTGGTATAGTCAGACTGTGGGTCATATACTCAGGCTGGGGGTCTCATACACAGACTGGGGGTCTCTTACTCAGAGTGGGATTCTCACACTCAGGCTGGGGGTCTCATACTCAGACTGGTGTTCACACACTCAGGCTGGGGGATCTCATACACAGGCTGTGATTTCTCACACTCAGGCTGGGGGTTCTCACACTCAGACTGGGGTTCTCACACTTAGCTTTGAAAGGTCTGACATTCAGACTGTGGGTCTTACAGTCAGGCTGTGAGGTCTCACACTCAGACTGTGTGGTCTCACACTTAGGCTGTGGGATCTTAAATTCAGACTATGATTTCTCACACTCAGGCTGGGGGTTCTTACACTCAAGCTGTGGGGTCTCACACTCAGTTGGGGTGGGGTCTTACGGTCATTCTGTTGGGTCTAATTCTCAGGGTGGAGTCACACTGGGAAGGATAATGAGAACATATCAGAGTAAAACATTTAATTTTTTAAGAGTATTTTGCCTGTAGAGGCCAGAAGAGGATATCAGATTCCCTAGAGCCAGAATTGGAGATGGCTGTGGG
The DNA here is from genome assembly GCA_025134845.1 of Neodon shergylaensis. Classification (NCBI taxonomy): domain Eukaryota; kingdom Metazoa; phylum Chordata; class Mammalia; order Rodentia; family Cricetidae; genus Neodon; species Neodon shergylaensis. The sequence goes on from JABTXL010006405.1 coordinate 6,902,869, forward strand.
CCATCATGTGGGTGCTGAAAACTAAAACCTAGTCTCTTGCAAGAGCAACATGTGTACTCAACCACTGAGCAAACTCTTTAGCCCCTTTGGTACGAACTGCTCTCTACCACTAAGGAAGGAAGTTCTAAATATGCTGCTTTCCTGGGCTAAATCCTAGTTGTCCATGTGAAATAAGCATACAGCTGTTGTCATAAGAATTTACATGAAGAATTAAACAGGAACATGTAAAGGTCTGTCTGTGGCCTGGGACCTTGTCAGTCCCCAGTTTATGATAGTGGTTGCCATGTAATTAAAATTGGGAGATAATTGCTTCCTAGATTCCAGGAAGAACTATGTGATGAGAAAATGAAAAACAGGTTTCACTTAAGATGATGGGCTAAGCATGCCATTTCAGTTTCGTACATAAATGTCGTTAAATGCATTTGAGCTGCAGTTTTTGGTGAATGAGTGGCATCAGATATAACTGGGATATAAGGTACTTAAAACAGGGTGGCAGACAAGTCATTCCATCATCTTGTCTATAAAATAAATGAGGTAGAGATTTATTGAGAACGATTATAGGACCTGTATAAAACCTTAAGAATTTTATTTGTTTAATTTGTCATTCATCTTTTTAAATATATTCATGAGTACCGAGAAAACAGGGTCAGCAGAGAGGGGCAGATTACGATACTGACAAGAACAAAGGATGCTTGTGGAAGAAGATGCGTCCTGGTCGAAAGGATTTCTCATGACACAGGTTATGCACCCGGACTATGAATAAAGGCGCCAAGCTCTCAGGGAAACATAAGGGAGAAAATTTATCTGATTACAGTTATGATTGCAAGGCCTTCCGAAGTATAATCAGACCAGACCTACAGGAAGCTACACATGGTTGTGAAAAATAGGATCGCTGAAAAGTGTTTCTTGTGTTATTAATTAGTCATTAAGATGTAAAACTCAAATTGCCTTTAGTTTAGAGACAACATGAATTAGAAGATTTTTACCTATGAACATTAATTCAAAGAATCAGAAGTGCTTAGTATCTCAGTGAATGAATCCTAATGTAATAGAAATGTCTGATTGGAATATTGAAATATAATATTAGTTTTCCACATGAATGCCTTAGTGGAGTCTGGTTTAGCAAACAAAATAATTGAGACCCAGATCCCCTCTCCTAATCAACATTGTAATGTATAGTATTTGGGATATAGCTCTGTGGGAAAGATATGCTCAAGGCTCTGGATTTGATCCCCAGTATGGAAAAAAATAGAGATCCAAAGAAAGAGACAGGAATAGGGAACAAAGATTAATATATATGCATATATATTATATTAATATATATTAATATATATGGTGTATAAATAAATAAAAATTTAATTTGTTATACAACGTAAATTCTGGAACAGATACATAGCAAAATATTATGAGGTTCATAGTTGTCTATTTTTCCAAGCATACATGATATATATTTTGGAATGTTAACTAGGGAAGAGGAGCCTCCAAGAATTTTCTGGAAGTTCATTGACATTTATAACGTTGCTGTCAATTCTGAGGCATATATATCTATAAAACAGCAAATGTCTGTTCTCATCTGTGAGATGCAAAGTCATGTGGGAGTAAAAGGAAAGCTCACAAGGACAATGGTCACATGACTCATTCTGACAATCTAGAACATTACCCCCTTTTTCTTTTTCTTTTTGCTTTTTTAATTTTTATTGATTATATTGAGCTATACATTTTCTGCTTCCCTCCCTTCCTCTCCCCTCCACTTCAGTCCTCTCCCATGGTCCCCATGCTCCCAATTTACTCAGGAGATCTTGTCTTTTTCTACTTCCCATGTAGATTAGATCCATGTATGTCTCTCTTAGTGTCCTCATTGTTGTCTAGGTTCTCTGGGATTGTGATTTGTAGGCTGGCTTTCTTTGCTTTATGTTTAAAAACCACTTATTAGTGAGTACATATAATATTTGTCTTTCTGGGTCTGGGTCACTTCACTCAATATGATGTTTTCTAGCTCCATCCATTTGCCTGCAAATTTCAAGATGTCATTATTTTTCTCTGCTGTGTAGTACCCCATTGTGTAAACACACCACATTTTCCTCATCCAGTTTTTGGTTGAGGGCATTTAGGTTGTTTCCAGGTTCTAGCTATGACAAACAAAGCTGCTATGAACATAGTTGAGCACATGCCCTTGTGGTACTATTGAGCATCCTTTCAATATATACCAAAAAGTGGTATTGCTAGGTCTTGGGGAAGGTTGTGTCCTAATTTTCTGAGAAATTGGCATATAGATATCTAAAGGGGCTGTACCAGCTTGCACTCCCACCAGCAATGCAGAAGTGTTCCTTTACACTGCAACCTCTTTAGCATAAGTTGTCATCAGTGTTTTTGATCTTGGCCAATTTTACAGGTGTAAGATGGAATCTCAGAGTTGCACAAAGCTCAAGTCCAAATGGATCAAAGACCTCAACATTGAACCCCATAGAAGAGAAAGTGGGAAGTACATTTGACTGCATTGGCACAGGAGACCACTTCCTAAATATAAAACCAATAACACAGACACTGAGAGAAGCAATTAATAAATGAAACATCCTGAAACTGAGAAGCTTCTGTAAAACAAAAAACACGGTCAATAAGACAAAACGGCAACCCAGAGAATGGGAAAAGATATTCACCAACCCCTCATCAGACAGAGGTCTGATTTCCAAAATATACAATGAACTCAAGGAATTGGTCATCAAAAAACAAATAACCCTATAAAAAAATGGAGTACATAATGGAGTACATACCTAAACAGAGAATTCTCAACAGAGGAATCTAAAATGGCTGAAAGACACTTAAGGAAATGCTCAACATACTTAGTCATCAGAGAAATGCAAATCAAAATATTATCCCCTTTTTAAAATTCTTAGCTTGATTACGTAAGAAAAGTCTACTTTGGCTTGTAAATTAAGAGAGAGATTTCCAGGCATTTGGGTCTAGCAGCCACATCATGGAGGAGGCGTTACTCTGCCTCTCATAGAGAGTTACACATATTGTCACTTAATACACACAGAAGCTCTTTGGAATATCTTAACTGATAATCAAGTAGATTAAAACACATTTCTATGTGTTAAATATTGTTTGCACAGGGAAAGAAAATCCATGCCTAATCTCCTTTTCATCACACTAGAACATTTGCTAATGATTTGAAGTAGCATTAAATGCTACTATGTAATAACCTAGAAAGAAAATAGAAAAAAAAACTAATATGAGCAGTAGTGTGCTATTCTAAGAGGAGGTAAATTTCAAACTTACTAAACTAGGGGAAAGAAAATAGGAAGCCCAGTAACAGGTCAGCACAAAGAAGCAAGAACAAAATGTGAACAAACCAAGATAAAACACGGTCGATCTCTACGGAAACAGGTATTGTTAAAACAGACTTCTGTTTAAAGGACTTCACACACTTCAGAATGTAGATGACACCAGTACTAAACTATAGAGTTCCCTGGTGCTTTTTTTTTTCTATTTTACTAATGGCATCTGCATTTGTTTTATTTCATTTTGAGGACAGTTTCTGTTGCTTGGAACTCATTGGCATTCCAAAGCACAGATGGTGCATGTGTTAAAACTTATTTTCTTATATCAGATTGGACTGAATTTCATTATGGAGGCACGGTTTCAGCAGACTGGGATGGTAGGCAGAGAAACCTGGCGTGCCTTAGAGAGGCCCAAACCAAATTGCCTGCAAATGAGTAAAACAAACATTCCCACACTCTATCTGGAAACTTGCCAACAGGTCTCCATTTGGATCACACACAATCCAAAGCAAATTGTACCCAGCAAAATCCACTCTAGACTAATCTGACTAAAGCAGGAAACACTCCGAGAAGGACACGCACACACTTCGGTAACTGATGAATTTTAAAAAAGAAAAAAAAAACATGAAGCAGGAGAGATAATTTGGAGTCTAAGAGAGCAAGCTTGCTGTTTGTGTGTGTGTGTGGTTTCAAGATGAAATACTTTGCACTAGATAGCCAATAAAGGGACTCACCCCTGGTATTATTCTTTTTTATGTAACTACACATATACACATACATACATATTGCATACATATATAATATGTATACATACATATATCTGCAACAATACATATATATGTAACTATTTGTATAAACATACACAAACATCATATACAGATGTGTATGTGTATGTGCGACCATATAATCAAGGCAAAATAGTTTATCAACTTCAGAATAGGGGATATGGAGGTGTAGGAGAGGTTTGAAAGAAGGTAACTAGGAGGCTCTGGAGAGGAAAAGGGAAGGGAGGAGTGATGTGATTATACTGCAGAGGATTGGAGCTTGCTTCCCACCATCTACACTGGGCAGCTCACAACTCCCTTTAATTTCAGGTCCAGGAGATCAAAAACCCTCTTTTGGGCTCCATGTCACACATGCATATAAACACAAACATATAAAGATAGAAACAAATTTTAAAATTTGTGTCTTGTAGTTACTTCAATGTACTTTGTAACTTTTAGAGATACTTATACTTCTTTTCTTCTCAACATCACAAACCAGGTTAGAATACCTACTCAGTCTCATATCTACTTTTAATGTTTAAGTTTTAATTAGTCAAGAAAGGGAAGAGGCAATGGTAAGTTGAACTGACTGAGAAAGATATTTGTTTTGTTTTGTTGAGACATGGTTTTTCTGTGTGGCCCTGGCTGTTCTGGAACTTGTTCTGTAGACCAGGGTGGTCTCAAAAACAGAGATCCTCCTGTCTCTGCTTCCCTGGTGCTGGGATTAAAGATGTGTGTCACCACTGCCTGGCTGACGATTTTTAATTTGATATTATTTTAGTTGATCTACGTTTGTTAAAGATAAAAAATACAATGCACAATTACATTTTATGAAGTTCTAGAAAGGAGAAAGTGATAAAGACAGTGAATAATTCAGAGCCCAGCAGCTAGTAAGGTGCTCTTTTCTATAAAGCTTAATGGAGAATGTTTAAGAAAATGAGATTTCTCCATGTACTAGAAGTTTTGGTAGTTAATTTTTTTCTACCCATTTGCCAAAATTTGTTTCTCTTTATTCGATAGATTTTATTGTATTCGACCAGCAGCAAATCAGAGAAGATTGACAATAAGGACCTGAGTAGTATCAAATCGTGGAGTTTCTGGCCAGAGGCTGGATTCTTCAACCCAGCATGGCCCTCTATGTAGAACTGTTGAGTCCTGAATTGGAATTTGATGATAAAAAACACGTTTTTAATGACAAGTAGGATGAGATCAGGGTATGAGTGGTTCAAAAGTGGATGCCGCTAAACAATGGAAGCTTAGAGACAACACAGATACTTAACCCCTTTATGAGAATCACAAGAATTGTGCTTTGCTTCAATGATGTAATCTCAAATGAAACCAGATGCTGGGCTTGATATTAAGATGTTTCCCTGAAGACCAAGTGTCAGGCTGGAGAGATAGCTCAGAAGTTAAGAGGACTGACTGCTTTTACAAAGGATCTGAGTTCAATTCCTGGCACCCACATGTTGGCTCATAACCATTCATAACTCCAATCCTAAGGGATCCAATAACTTCTTCTAGCCAGACACAAATATAATGCACAGACGTACATGCAGCCAAAACATAAAATTCATACGCATATAATAAAAAGTATTTTTTTTTATAAAAGAAAGAAAACCAAGCATCACAGAAGCCTGTGTGGGACATGCTTCTTGTTTGGATGAGCTGGGGAACAGCGATGCTGGCAAACTGAACTGCATTCACTGTATGTGTTAGGAATTGCTCTGACGGTACTAGGTGGTTCTCAGTTTTACATTTTACTGAGGGCTTTCTGTGAACCACAGAAACATGTGAGGTGGACAGAAATATTAGAACTCATCCCATTGCTGTAGCTTGAACTGTCCAACTGACCCAGAGATTTTGGGTATGATGAGAATTTTCTTGTCCCAGTTGAGCTTGATCCAAAGATGTGTGGTCCCAGACAATCAGAGTTGACAATCCAGTGACAACAGTGGCTCCTGGTTTTGTTGTCTCTTGTCAGTGAAGACTAAAGACACAGACTCTCATGATTGTGGGTAAGCAAGGCAGAATTGGTCTCTTTTAAGGAAAATTATAGGAAAGTGAGAAATTGGGGAAAATGAGAGACACACTCAAGATGGGGAAAAGTTCCTAGGAAAGTCTTTGAACTTCTTTGCTTAAAAGCACCAAAACAGAAACTAGACAAAGGATGAGGTGCTTAATGCATGAGCCAAGCCAGAGGAGAGACCATATTCTGTATGCATGTGCCAACAGAGAGATAATGATACACTGTTCATAGGCTGCTCTCCCTGTTAAGGATGATTGAACACCACCCCCACCTCAGACTGACTTTGTTACTTGTTTGTCTAGATTGTATAGTAGCTGTTAGTCCTTGGCTATGTAGCTTCCTTTGACCTTGGAGGTGCCTCAAAAGCTGTTGCTTACAGTCAGCTCTCTTTGTTCTTTTTTTTAAATATTTATTTATTTAGTTAGTATGTATACAATATTCTGTCTGTGTGTATGCTTGCAGGCAAGAAGAGGGCACCAGACCTCATTATAGATGGTTGTGAGCCACCATGTGGTTGCTGGGAATTGAACTCAGGACCTTTGGAAGAGCAGGCAATGCTTTTAACCTCTGAGCCATCTCTCCAGCCCAGCTCTCTTTGTCCTTATAACAACCAAAAGGTAGCTGTCACTATTCTTAGATAATCTTAATTGATTCCTTGTACATGAGATAGTCTAGGGTCTCCTTCTTGAAATAGATAGAGCCTTCTTAGAAATAGTGTGCTACAATTAGCCCATTAGAAGCAAGAACATGTAAATAAACAATGATTTCTAGCATATGTTCCTCTTGAAGTGCTGTGGTTGGGGAAGGCGTCATGGAAGCTACCCAGCTTGGCTTCCAACAGCAGTCTTGTTGTTCAAAGTCTGTCTATCTCTATAAGGTCTGTTTGGCTATCACATACCTAGATACAAGTGCCTTTGCTTCTTATCCTTAGTGCTTCTGGCTTTATGGTTTTAATCCTAACATCCCTTGGAAACCCAAAGTTTATTCTCACTGTAATATCTGTGAGCAACTTGTAGTTTTTACCAGATCCCTGTTCTTTACTATTTGGAGAGAGCTGGCTCTTGCACTGGCTACTATTCAGAGAAAGGCTCTGACAGAAAAGCACCTTCTCTTCCATCTGAAGTTCTTTGACTGCCAAGTAGTGGCACTGACTTCCTCTGGATGAGCCTCATTAGAAAAACAGAATGAGTGAGTGCATGGGCAGTGATTGAGGGCAAGGAAGTGGGGCCCTCTGCCTCAGTTACAAGTGGATCCTCTTTCTGGAGGTGACTTATTTTGTTTCGGGAGGTTCTTGTTCTGTAGTGCATGTTTGCTCTATCTTGTCATTTTCCTTACTCTTCAAAGTGTTAGAATGACAGGAGTTTGTCACCATGCTCAGCAATCACTGACTTTACTATTAAACACACGCATTTCTGCTCTGAATGCTTTAGCCAGAATAAAGAGAGGTGAAAAAAAAAAACAAAGGAGAGGTTAGTGGGATTATGGAAAAAAATGACATAGAGAGAGAAGAGATGTCATGGGGCTAACAGAAATTAGAGTCTGTAGAGAAGAATTAGTATTTTATCAACTCAAGGTAAGGGTGCAATATTACTGTGAAATACTAAGTAGATGAGTGAAATTATTTTGTGTAGGCAAAACACTTTCTGTCTAATTGATGGAGAAATAAAACATACACAGCCAAGAATACAAGTGGATTCACCCTGACAGTTACAGTAATGATGGTGTCAAAGGCTGGTGCCCTGGGCGTGGGAGTGTTAGTGAATGACTGCTAGAAGATGTGGAGGAAGAGAATCCAGGCTGGTTGGCTTAACCAGTGAGAAAGGGCCATTGCAGAGTACTCTCTGCACAGGTGCTCTCTGCTCCCAGTCCTTGAGAGCACTGTCACATCTTACATGGTCTGCTCAGAAATACCTCTTAGAGCCTAGTGCTTAACTTCCCTGCAAGAATCATCCAGTTCTAATTCCAGGCACTCCCTCCATCTCTTTGCCAGTTTAATTTGGTATATAATTCTCTCTTCAGATTGCAATTATTTAAACATACAATTATTTAAGAGCAAAAACTGTGTTTAAGAACTTAATTAAAAATCTTATTTCTTCATTTTTTGGGGTTTTGTTTTTTGTTTATGTTATTCATGTGGTAGAGCATTTTTGAGCTGTCAGTCAGAATATTAACAATTAAAAATGAAGCTCCATTATAAATGCAAACTCTCAATAATCCCCCTTTAAGCAATTGCCCAAGATATAATAATTGTGAAAAAATAAATTAAGACTTTGTACCTTACTTATTTTCTGGCAACAATAATGAAAAGACTACAATATGGAATGCTAAGATTTTCACAATTAACTTTACTCAGTACCCCCACCCTACCACAGGGCAACAGGAAATGCTGAGTAAGCTAATATAAATATAACCACTGTTGAATTTTGAAGTTGAATATATCTTGATACTTGCAATCACATGCCTAACTGTTCCTGTCTTCTCCTCTTTACTCTTTCATCCATTCACTCATTCATCAAATACTCTCAAGTACTTACTAAAAACAAAATCTCCACTGAGCATTTATGTATGCTCTGATGCTGTCAATATAACATTTAAATCCACCTCATTGCCTTGTACCTTATGTCTGTTAGCATTAAATGCATATTTACTAATACCAACCTCATTAGATTATTGACAATTCAAATATTTAATAAATAAATTTGATATATGTTCTTCCTAACAGAGATGAATATATACATTTGCAATATACTCACTCAATGAGGTCATATGCTCTAAATATTAATACTTTACTTGAGGGCAAGAGAAAGTGAATTTGAGATTCTGTATTATTGTACTTGGGAATACAGCATTGGGACATTGGGAAAAGTTCAGGATTGGCTTTACAGTCAAGGAAAAATAATCTAAAACTTTGGTACCTAAATAAGTTTTGGGCATAGTGTTCTATAACCCTAAAGTCTCAAAGTGTGTGCAGGAGGACCACAAGTTTAAGACCAGTTGGGGCTATGTAGAGAGAATTTTTACTATAAAACAGATACTCAACCTGCTTTGAAACAAAAAATTCCAAGGTCATTGCTTATGAATTGTTTACCTTAGGTACTTATTTACATGAATTTACTCATACCATTTGCTCTATAGAAAATCGATGTGGGATTCTCCTCTGAATGATCTAAAACCACTGGTAAATCAGGAAACTGTGTTGGCCTATTGATAGGTCCCTGGCAATGGGGCCAGGATCTATCCCTGGTGCATGAGCTAGCTGCTTGGAGTCCATTCTCTAGGGTGGGATGTCATGCTCAGCCTTAATGCAGGGGGTGGGGCTCAGTTCTATCCCAACTTACTGCGCCAGACTTTGTTGGCTACCCATAGGAGCCCTTACCTTTTGGTAAGAGTAGATGGGGTATAGGTTGGGGGTGAAGGTGGTGCAAGGAGGGGTGGGAGGAAGAACTGTGATTGGAATGAAAAAAATAATTCTATAAAAAAGAATTCAAATTATTCCATTTTTGTAGAACACTGTACAGAGAAATAAATTCTACTTGAAAACTTTTGTGTTTGCTGAGTTGATTCATTTGGACATCATGTGTGATTAAAAGTCCTTCCTAAAGTTCTCATATAGTGACACTTCCACAGATACCAAGCTTTGCTTACTGAATGCATAGAATAACAGCTTATCAAGAAGAAAGTGGATCTTAAAACGTTGTTATTTCTCACAGGCTGTCAAGTAATTGCAATGCTTCTCTTGTGCAGATGGGCAATTGACCTCATAAATCTGAATTTTTAACAGGGAAAAATTATAGAAATTTTCAGGTTCTTTGAAGGAAACATCTTCAAAATGAGTGTGGATTCTTCCCATTTCTTTGTTATTAACCAGTCAGCTTTTATCACTGCATAATCTTCTACTGTTGAATGCAAAATCATGAATATTATTTTCATTTAAAAAAGCAAGGAAATGAAAATTCTCTGTGACTTGCTAATTAAAAAGACAGCGAATAGGTACTCTGCAACATAAAGTTACCTTTGGAAGGAATATCTTAAAAGAGCATGACTGTCTTAGCACTATCCTAGAGCAGTGGTTTTGGACTCCTTCCTATGAGAGTCCAAGTGAGAGCCATATTATTAGTATACACTATAGGGGCACAGGTAATCTTTTATTTTGCTGGGGACAGTGGCCAGAAGCGTTATGACTCGTGTAGTTGGTATTCAGACAGTTCTAGATTACTGGTAGGTTGCACGTGCCTCAGTGGGTGACCCCATATTCATGTGCATTTAGTCAGCACACATTGTTTTTAGGGAGCTCTTAATAATCACAGTAGCAAAAGGAGTATATGAATCAAATTGAGATTGATTAATGGACCCTAGGGGTAAGTTTGAGAGACATAGTGGGGATGGGTAATATTAAAATATATTCTATGTGTTTATGTACTTTTCAAAGAATGAATTTAAAAAATTATTTTAGACCCCCTAAGAGGAAGACCATGTCTGGTGACAGAAACTAGTTAACTTCTTAATGCTATTGAAATCATGGCTTTAGGAGGAGCATATACAATTACTAAACCAGCATAATCCTTTCTAAACAATTGTCCTGATGCTCACGGATAAGATATGTGGTCTGAGGCTCTGCAACAACCCAAGAAGAAATAAGAGTACATGCAAAGCAAGATTTAAGGCAGCACAAACTGATGGGTCAGGGACAACAGCACAGCCTCAGGAGCTGGCTGAGTCCCTCACTCATGGTTTTCACAGGGTTTTTAAGCGAAACCATCTGTGTGAGTCACAACCATCTGTGTTCACTTACATGGGTGTCAGGAAGCAACCAGGACTTAGGGCAGTCGTATGGGGTGGTTTGGCTTGTTTCTATTAGCTATCCCCACCACCATACAGTTAGTGCCCTTCTGGTTATGACAGATGGTATACACTATATTTGTCCTTGCAGAACATGATGTCATATATCTGTCCTTTGCAGACAGGAGGCCGGTGTCAGTTACCCAAGAGGTGGGGTTGGGCGGGGAAAGTCTTGAGAGCTTAAACTTTATTTGATCTTAATACAAAATGGAGACTTTGACCAGACTGAAAGTGACTTCAGTTAGGGTCCCTTTTGCAAGTACGGTCCTCACTCAACATCAAGGAAACTTCTCTTTGCAACAGATAGACTACAGAAAACTACAACCAATCAAAATGCAGTTGTGGAGCTCCATCCCAATGAATACATCTACAAAACATATCCAGACCTAAGGCTCAGGGAACATTGTGGAAGGCAGAGCAGAAGTATTAGAAGTCCAGAGGGCCAGGGAGCTTTCTGTGAGATTGTGTCTCCTAGTTATATCAGAAACTACACCAACATTACTTCCCAAACATGAGCTGAATGAGGAGGACACCAGGGGCCATGCCAAATGTGATGAGGAAAAGGCATGAGTACTTCAACCCTACCTAAGAAACTATAGGTAACTTAAGAACAAAGGGAACAGGAGAAATGGCCATCCCCAGAGAAGAGCACATCAGTGATTATCCAGTGGCAAATAAAATGGTCAGTCCTGAGGATATACTTAGAATCAATATTATATGGATGGAACTGGTTATATTGGATGGAACAGGTGAAATTTTGGGATGTGTATGTGTGTGTGTGTGTGTGTTTGTGTATGTGTGTGTGTACATACTTGCATGCAATAACAATTAGCGAAAAAGGAGGACATGAATTTGAAGGACAATGGGCACCACAACCACAGCAATGCTAATGAAAAAAAACACATTTAATTGAAGGTGGTTTACAACCCAGAGGTTTAACCTATCATCACCACGGCAGGAAGCACAGCAACATGCAGGCACACATAGTGCTGGAGAGGTTGCTGAAGTCTATATCTGGATCCGCAGGCAGCCAGCAGGAAGAGAAAGTGAACCACTGGGCCTGGCTTGAGCTTCTGAAACCTCAAAGCAAACTCCCAGTGACACACTTCCTCTAATTCCTCAATAAGGCCACACCTATTCCAACAAGGTCACACCTTCTAATACTTGCATTCCCTATGAGTCTATGGAGCCATTTTTATTCAAACCAACACAGAGAGAAAGAACTTCTCTAGACTTAAATAAAGAAGGAAACATACAAGTCTCATAAAGCTTAGAAAGTTACAAATTTCACACAGTCCTACTTCATGCTTATAACAGCAAACACCAGACTTCAACTGTTCTAATAAGATTGGCGGGCTGGGCTGCGTCCCGCCCCCCGGCTAGCTTTACCCAAAATAATTACACAGAAACTGTATTCTTTTAAACACTGCCTGGCCCATTAGTTCCATCCTTTTATTGGCTAGCTCTTACATATTGATCTAACCCATTTTTTTTTTAATTTTTCAAGACAGGGTTTCTCTGTAGCTTTTGGTGCCTGTCCTGGAACTAGCTCTTGTAGACCAGGCTGGCCTCGAACTCCCAGAGATCCGCCTGCCTCTGCCTCCCAAGTGCTGGGATTAAAGGCGTGCGCCACCACCGCCCAGCTGATCTAACCCATTTTTCATAATCTGTGTAGCCCACGGGGTGGCTTACCAGGGAAGATCTTAACCTGTGTCTGTCTGGAGTGGGAGAATCATGGTGACTCCTTCACTCAGCTTCTTTCTCCTAGCATTCTGTTCTGTTTACTCCACCCACCTAAGAGTTGGCCTATCAAATGGGCCTAGGCAGTTTCTCTATTAATTAACCAATGAAAGCAACAGATTAGAAAGAAATCACTCCCACATCATTTGAGCAAGTTGTCCAGGAGGCATCACCTACACCAGGGTGGAATTTTTGGTAGTGAAACTCCCTTTGAGTCACCCATGCTCCTGTAATTAAACCCAATAAATTCATTGTTTCACCTTGCCGGACTTGGAGTAGGATCATTTCTGTGGTCTGTTGCAAGGTATTTTTTTCTATGGCCAACAGACATTTGTTGATGTTTCACAAGGAAAAGTCTTAACACAGCCTGTGATCCTACTCTGAGAAACAAAAATCAAGTTTTTTTTTCCTCCTCAGTAAATCCACATCTTCTGGCATCGTCTAAGAATTTCTTGCTGTTGGAGACATGTAGGGTGTGATGATATGCTCTCTCCGTGGGCAACCTAACATGTCTAGGCATGGTGCTAACGAAGCTCCCAATGTAGGTGTGAGTAGGAAGGTAGAAAAGATTCAGAAAGAATAATAGATAAATGGACCTAGATCCATGATTACTGTGACAGGGTCCTGATTATCTCAGGCATTTGTATTATGAAAAATATCACAATGGCAATCATAAGAGTCAAAACTCTTCTACTAAAAAATCCGTTATTTTAGTAATGATTGTAATTTCCTTAACTTCACAGTAAACATGGCTATTTTTAACCATTCTTAACCACACCAATATTTCATGGCCACTATGTTCTATTGCTACTCAGAGACTGAGTTTAGTTAATGTTAAGGGTAACCTTATCTTCTAAACCCATTAACATCTTCATCAACAAATGTTTTCTATACTTCCTTTTCCCAGACTCTACTCATTTCCTGGATAAGGCAGGCCTCACTGGCTTACTCTCATGATTTTGAAAGAAACACTTTTGGTTTTCAAAAAGCATTTATTTAATTTATATTACTCTTGGTTTTCTTAACTACATGTTCAAAACAGTTTCTACTTTCTGATAAAAGGAGTCACCACTATACATTCCTAGGTAGAGCTGTTTACTGTATCCCCTATCCTCGTTTTCTGACATTGGAATTTGTACAATTCACATATTTTCTCATGCTGCTGTTCAACCATTTTATGGTTTTCTGTTTGCCAAAAATTCCTATTTGATCACCAACTCAAACATTCTCTGTCATCCCTTATTACTCTGTAAAATTGTCTGCATCAGTCACGGGTAGGATTTCGGATGCTTACATCTGTTCTTCTTTACACCAATCTCAAAACTTTTAAATATTTCTTGTCAAAGCCATTGGGTGAAAAAGAAACAAACAGCCCAAAGCAACAACAAAAACAACAAAAGCCCTCAATACTAAGATATCTCCAAGATTCTGTCAACTTTTTTCCTTGAATTCAGATTAGTGTGTGTTTCCACACAAGGGACCTTTTCTGACAGAGGTTTCAATTTCTTTTAGAGCTCTCGTAGTACAATGTAGAGTATGGAACATAAATGTTTAAACAGGCCTTCACAAGACTGCTCTGAAAGTTACAGGGAGGTAGATAACAAATCTTGACATCACTCACCTGTTAGAGACAAAGTGTGGGCAGCTGGTACACTTCTGCCAGGACACCTATCAGCCCAGTAAGTCTGTCTGTTTCTTCAGTACCCTGCATGCCAAGTTTTTTTCCCAAAAAGATCATAGTTAATACGACATTTCATAACTCTCTAATTTTGGTTCATTTAGTAAAATTTTGAGGCAATATACTCTTCTTGATAATTAGAACTTGGTACTTGATAAGTAAAGTTAACATATTTTATGAGATGTGAGAAAAAGATTGTGTTTATGGGGAACTGTTTCATTAATAGTTACTGTTGCATAAGCCAGGGTTTGTTATAGAAACATACATACTATTATGCATAGGCACTGATATATAGTACATATGCATTATAGTATATCACATATATACCACTATATCACTCTCTCTCTATACATAAATCTTTCACAATTATTTATGTATATATAATATACAAAATATAAGATATATTTATGTGTACATAATATATAAATTATATATGCATAAATGGTTATACACAGACACACTGGCACACAGACACACTCATGTATAGACGCACACACACACACACACACACATACAAACACATACATAATTGAGGCTGGTCATTTCCAACACTAGCATGTACATTCCAGGCAAGTTGTTTAACAGTCACATCAAACATTTACACCTACCATTGCTCATCACAGATTTTCCTGACTTTGTTGTTAAACACTCAGAATTATATTCTGAATATTTAAAGAGTTTCACGAAGTTGCAAATGAACAATAAAAAATGGGTGCCTGGGAGAATGCTCCTGTCTCTCAACCTCTGCACTGAGTGACCTGACACCAGCAGGTAAGGACACTGCCTTGTTTGCTCACAAAGCATCGGTGCTAGCTCGCAATCATCTTTGTCTCCCAGTTCCTAGTAGAAGTGCAGATTTCAACATCATCTTTATGGACATGATATCTTCTCTTGGGGACTTCAGTCTCCTAATGCACAAGTAATTTTCACTCACTAGAATTAGCTCATAATTATTTCTGGAATTCTCTCACAGTTATGTAATAAAATTAAAGGGCATCAAAGGGCTTCTTTAGTTCATATTTTGTGCTTAGGCCCTTTGGCTAGATCCAAAGATACTTAGATTAACCTCAACATAAGCCACAGCAGATGAAAAAAGTACAGTTAGTAAACACCCAGATGGTACTTCAAAAGATGAAATACAAGATACATAATCATAGGAAAAATGTTCAATCTCATTAGCCACCAGAGAAATGCAAATAAAAACTATATCAAGATCCCATCTTACTCTGGTCAGAATGTCAGCCATTAAGAAAACAAATAATAAAGCTGTTGAGGAGAAGGAAAATAATACAACAGAATAACAACAACATCTTACACATTAATGATAAGAATGCAAACTAGATCAGCTACAACAGAAGTCAGCATGGAGCTACAAGTGGATCTTCCATAGGATGTAGCTACATCGTTCGTGGACATTTATCATAAGGACTCAACATATCACAGACACACTTACACATCTGTGTTTATTGCTGTGCTACTCATAGTAGCCGAGCTATAAAACCAATCATGTGTCCAACAGAGCACTGAATAAGGAAAGTTTTCATATGCAGAATGGATTTTAAAAATACAAATCCAAAATCAATTTATGCCATTTACAAAAAACTGTACTCAATTAAAAGTAATTATGTTAACTGAATAATAACAGTCTCAGAAGAAAAATACTATAGTTTTCTTTTTTCCTTGGTAGCTCCTCATTTTCTATGGTCACATAAAACCATATACAATCAACATAAAATTAGAATTTTCCAAAGAGCAAAGCATTCAGGTTGGGAGAGGAAAAAAGAAAGAAGGTTAGAAGTGATTTCTTCATAGAATCAAGTATACAGAGAGCTATCTTTATTTTTGTATGTACTCAACAATATTATGTATAATTTTATACAGAAAGTAAAAATAACAAGCATCTAGTACATAATACCAACATCTAAGTAATTTTTTGATGCATTTAAAATGACAAATGCAATATATAAATGTGAAAAGCACAGGAAAATAGTAGTGTGAAAAGAAAAGGCGTCCCTCTTCCAACTTTTTTTGTCACTAAATTGATTGGTGTGACTTACATCTCTTCCTTAGAGATCAACAAATATACATAAGTTCTTGCTTAATTTTATCATGTGTGTACCCTTCCTTTGCTTCTTCATCCATCCACCCAACATTAAAATAAGATAAGGGAGGAGCCAAATTGCCAAGTGAAGAGAAAACACTGAAGGGTCAGTGAAAAGGTTTTGTTGCCATCAAAGGCCAAATGCTTCCAGTGGAAGGTTCCAATCAGAGTTTAACACTTATTATATGAATCCTTGACTTTTAAGGATACATTTAAGATTACACAAGTAAAACAATTATCCCAGTCAAGAGAGCGCTGGAGTTTGAAGGGATCACTAGATTTCATAGGGATACACACCTTCATCTCTGCCCAGAAGATTTTTCGGTCCATGAACTGGAGAAATGCTGATGAGATTGTGACTAATTCTTATCTTCTTGTTGGTTGTTAAAGACATGCAAACAGTTTCTAATTGGTAGAAAGTTGAAC
This sequence comes from Neodon shergylaensis, assembly GCA_025134845.1. Classification (NCBI taxonomy): domain Eukaryota; kingdom Metazoa; phylum Chordata; class Mammalia; order Rodentia; family Cricetidae; genus Neodon; species Neodon shergylaensis. The sequence continues at coordinate 6,919,724 of JABTXL010006405.1, forward strand.
ATCCTTCTTCTCTGTGAAATATCTAATGTTGCCTACAATGGAAAAACAATTCCAGCATCAATTTGCCCCATCTTCCTTGAATTAATAGTAACGGTTTCCCTAGTACCTCACTCAATTAATAAACATTATTTGACATCTGCTCAAAAAATGGAAAAAGAAAGAAAATGTCATTTAGGATGTGTCTTTTTTTTGTCTTTTTTCATTATTCTCTGTTGTCTTTCAGAAGGAAACAAATAAAAATAAATAAATAGTTTGAAAACTCAGAATTTTGCTAGAGCAAGAGACATTTAGGAGCTCAGGATAACCCTAATACTGGCCAATCCCGTCATGTCTAGGTCACTGACAGAGTAGTGGTTTGCAGATGAAGCCAATGTCTAAGAACTACCATCATTGGTGCTCTCACAGTACACATTATCAACCTGGACATAAAAGTCTTTGGTTTCCTTTCGTATTTATAAAATAAATGACAAATAGAAGCCAGGAATCAGTATTTGTAATTGGGCACTAATTACACCAAACTGCTCTGGTTTGCCCAAATATTATGCATGTATTCATACCAAAAGTTTTACAGTTCTTTGAAGTAGTCATATACAGAGAAAAATACACTTAGGGTGGAGAATTAAGGCAAAGCACGTTTGGGAGGAAGGCAGAACTGCATAATTTAAGAGCTTTATCCAATTTAGATTTATTTTTCAAATAAACAACTGGTTGTTTTGGTGTCATTTCTTTTGAAATCCACCCTTTCTCTTTTACTGTATGGGGACATGTCTGTGATGCTTTATGGCCTAACTCATGTGTGTCTCTATTCTATGTCTGTGTGATTCTATTGTGCTTATGTTCCCATGTCAGTACTATACAACAAACAATAATATTTAATAATAAATTCTAGTTATTAAAGGGTCCATGTTTATTTTGGCAGGTCTTTTGTTCTTCATCATAAACTATTGTAATAACATATAAATTCTATGAAAACTTTTTTGATAGTTTTGAGAATTGCATTATATTAATAGGTTACCTTATAACCCATAAAAATTATTTCATTGTGTGTTATGGAATATTAGTTGAGGATGTGTTACTATCATTTATGTTCTGGAATATTTGTTTATGATGCAAAGATGTGTTACATTCTTTTATTTTGCATTTGTTTAACTTCATGAAGTTGTGCTACTTTCCCTGTCTAAAACACCTGATTGGTCTAATAAAGAACTGAATTGTCAATAGCTAGGCAGGAGAGGGATAGGCAGGGCTGACAAGCAGAGAGAATACATAGGAAAAGATTAGAAGCGGGAGGGTCAAGCACAGGAGGCAAGGAGGGTGCCAGGGACCAGTCACCCAGCCACACAGCCAGATGCAGAGTAAGAAGAAAAGAAAAAGTATATAAAAATAGAGAAAAGGAAAAGCCCAGAGGCAAAAGTAGATGAGATAATTTAAGTTAAAGAAAGCTGGCTAGAAATAAGTCAAGCTAAGCTCAGACATTCATAATTAAGGACAAGTCTCTGGGAATTTATTTGGGAGCTGGTTTGCAGGGCCCCCAAATAGTAAAAAGTTGAAAAAAAAAACAACTATAATGTTGGATTACAATTTCTCCCTTCTACAAACAGATGTATCTATACTGTAATCTGAAGCCCCTCTAAAATTAATATTAAAAATTAAAGATGTATTTTTATTTATATGTATGCATGTTTGTTGGTATGAGTTGTGTATATAAGTTTAGCTGCCTCGGATGAAGGCCAAAAGACACTGGGCATAGAATTCTCTAGAGGATTGTGAGATGACTGACATAGGTGCTAGGAACCAAACTCAAGAGCAGCATGCTCACTTAACTTCTGAAGCATCTCTCCAGCCCATATGATGTGATGCTCATTTATAACTTTCAAACCTTCAGAGTTGTTCACATTAATATGATGATCATAAAAGATCATTTTGCATTTGAATGTTGACTGATTTTTCTAAACTCATTTTATTTTTGAAAACCTTGATAAAATATTTTTTATTTAAAAATAATTTTCTTTGACATTATAATGCAATGACACCATTTCCCCTTTATTTTCCTCTCTCCAACTCCTCCCATGTATCTTCATGCTCTTGTTGAAATTTGTAGCCTTTCTTTCTTGCTTCATATATACATGTGTTGCTAAATTTTTATTTCTAGTATATTTTCTGTAGATTAAACTGTATTTCCTGGGCTCCCAGATTCATGATCTGTCAGTAAGGTTCATTTGACTTGTTATTTCAGCTGTCTATAGTATATTTTTTTTTTGGCTTGGTTTATTGTGTTGGCTCATGTGATGGTTAATTTTGCTTATCAGCTTTCCTGGACCAAAATATAGTAAAATGAAGGCCTTTGTGTACAACCATTAGCTATTATCTGCTTAGATCATCTGAAGTGGGAAGACTCCCTGTAAATGTGGGTGGCATCTTCCAGGAACAACCCAGATAAAAGGCGGTCAGTGCTAAAATAAAACCACTTTGCTTCTTCCTCGCTTACTTATGATCTCTTAGTCTTATTCACACCATCTTAACCTTCATAATGCTATAATCGTTTAGCTAGTTCTTTATGATATGGTGACCCCCCCAACTGTAAAATGACTCCATTGCTACTTCATCACTGTAATTTTGCTACTGCTATGAAACACAATGTAAATATCTGATATGCAGAATATCCTATATGTGACCTCAAATGGGTCACAACCCCCAGGTTGAGAACCACTGATCTATATTGTTGCTCCTGCATTCCTTCACTAATAATCAGTTTCTTTGGAATTCCCATTTTGGACTGAAGACTAGTGGCTCTGCAAGAATTCTCCTGGCCTTCAGTGCCGGATTTGGAGATGGACTGAGTAGCTGCTGGGTTTTCAGCCTCTCTGATGTGAAGATAGTCATTGCTAGACTACCCAGGCTTAATCATGTAAGCCAACCCCCCAAAAATCTCCATTAAATACATTCTCATTCTATTGATTCCATCCTTCTAAAGAACCTTGACTAGTACAACCTGTTTTTCTTTTACGGCACAGGCTGCTTTGCCAATATGGTTCCTGTTGTTCATAGAAATTTTTCAGAATCATCCTTGTCACTCTACTCTACCATGGTGAATTTAGTCCATAGGTCTTCTGATGTTCAGACCTGTGACACAATTGCCAGACCTATATACTTCGGTACTCCTTATGGCTTCTCTGACAACTTTTGTTTGGAGCCTAGTTGCATAACTTAGTTTGGGGTTTGTATAATAGGAATTTTTGAAGTATGGAAGCTTTGTGCTAATTTTACTGGAACTTATAAGAAGTTTTAACCTTTTGAATTCATTTCAGCAATCTAAGTATCCTTGCTGAAAATAGGTGATTTGTATGTGAGGCAATGCATATACTAACCAGATTAATTGAAATACTTTAAATATATGAATGTTTTAGAATATTAGATTGTATTCTTATACATACATATGACAATTAAAATTAATTTGTGACCACATTAGCACTAACCCTTTAAAAAATAAAATAAATAAATGCAAACACATCGATGTGCATAAATACATATTTATATATGCAGATATATGTGCAAATACACTTATGCTTGTACATACACATATATAACATATAAATATAAATCAAATATAAATATATTCCATTTTGAAAATTTTACTCAATTATTTGTATCCTATTATATGAGTTTGATATTTAACACCAAACCAAACCAAACAGCCCAAAGCACTAAAAACCCAACCTAAAGGAAAACAAAGGAAGCAAAGAACCATACACAAATGCACTGTGAGCATCTGCTCTTAGCGACAACTGTGAAAGGTGCTTAAATGCCAAATGCTGCTTTTGAAATTCATTTGCAGAAAAATACCATCTGCCTGTATCCTGGTTATAGCACCATTGTCTTTAAGTATAGTATGTATTATTATGTGCTTACATTTTCAATGTTTATATTGCCATATGATTTGTATAAATCTGAATCATTTGCATTGATGCAGTAGGATTTGTTCCCTAGTGTTCATTAGTCAAATGTATATTCTGTGAATGAAAAATAAAGTGATTTCTAATTTTTCATTACCATGTTGATTAGATATGTATTTTTGTGTTTGAGACTTGGTTTTGCTATGCAGCACAGGCTAGTCTGATACTCAGTAGATAGCCCAGACTTGCCTATAGGCACCATATGATTAGTATGACCATATCATATACATTTCCTTGTTCACTTATAACAGAGTCATTCTCTATCAAGTTTGTAGATTGTTTTTTTTCATTTTATTCTTATTTATTGCATATTCTTATGTACGTAGAATGTGTGAATATCTGTTTGCATGTGTGCTGATATACATATACATGAAGGTCCAAGTGCATGTGTGTGTGTACATACATTGAGGCCCAACATCAATCTTCCTCTTTTACTTTTTACCTTATACTCTGAGTCAGGGTCTCTTGCTGAAATAAGAACTCAGTTTCAATTGGCCTGTCTTGCCAGTTTCTTCCATAATTACCTGATTCTGCCTCCAGTGTTCTTGAGTTAAAAAGGACAAACATACCCACGTGACTTGTATGTGTAGATTGGGAATCATCCCGAGCCACCCATCCAGCCCCTTATCATGACATAAGAAAAGGGTAAAATTCATTTAGAAAACCAGAGATCATATTAATTGATGGCAATCAAAAATCTAAACCCACTAAAGGTTCCAGTAGACTTACTTGAGCATAGAGGACTGGCACAAACTTGTTCACTTGACTGATGAAAAATGGCAGGTGTTTAACTTCAGTCCAACTGCAGGTTGGCCTCACAGAGGGATATTCGGCTTATCTACATTGGGCACCAATTTGTAGTAGGAGGCCGCTTATTTGTTCCTGGCTACTCCACCCCAAAATAATCACACAAAAACTATATTAAATTAAATCACTGCTTGTCCCATTAGCTCTAGCTTCTTATTGGCTAACTCTGACATCTTAATTTAACCCATCTCTATTAATCTGTATATTGCCATATGGTTGTGGCTTACCAGATAAAGTTCCATTCAGTGGCTTCTAGTGACACCGCTTTCTTTCTTCCAGCATTCGGTTTACTTTTTCCCACCTAGTTCTGCTCTACTCTATCACAGGCCCAAAACAGCTTCTTTATTAAACAATTATATTCACATTATACAGAGGAGAATCCCACACCAGGACTGTATTTTAAAACTCCAGAGGCCTGAATGTCTGTCTTTGTGTCCCTCAAAAAGTTGTCACTGATTGCCGCTGTTGCTCTCTTAATGTCCCATCACATTGAACATAAATATTTTTATTCCCCTGAAGAATGAAGCCTCAGTTTTGATGTGGTTTGAGCTTTTAGCATCAATAACTAGGATGCTTTCACATCTGCTGAGGGAGTAGGCCTGAGACAGAGACCTCTGCAGGACTAGGCCCAAGCCAGGGATCTCCACAGGAGTGGATCCAGGCCAGGGACATCTGAAGAAACAGGCCTGAGGCAGCAATCTCAGCAGAAAGATCCCCAAGCAAGCAATCTCTGTGAGCACAGACCCAAAAGACTCCTGATATTGCAGAGCGACCCCCAAGAGCACTGAGTGACCTCTAGGAACACGGAGTAGGGTGACTGAATTGTGGCACTGATTGCACCATGAGGAATAACCATCTGAGCCTTGGATCCACTTGCACCTGGAAGATTGATTACCAGAGACACAGACAACCCCAACTACACCAATTGGGTAGACAAGGTAAGAACACACGCAAGACCACAAAGAGCAACACAACACCAGTTAAAACTAGTGGCCCTACAATAGCAAGACTTGAAAAACCAAATATAGATGAGGCAAAAGAAAATGACTTAAAAAATACCTTCAGGAAAATGTTTGAAACTCTTAAAAAGGAAATGAGAAATTCCCACAAAGACATGGAGGAAAAGACAAACAAAAAATTGGAAGATATCATCAAATCCCTTAAAGAACTCCAGGAAAGAGCAATCAAACATATGAAAGAAACTATTTAAGACTTGAAAGCTGAAATATAGAAAATAAAGAAAACACAAGCCACAGAAATTATAGAAATGGAAATCATGAGAAAATAATCAGGAGCCACAAATGAAAGCATAAACAGTGGAATACAAGAAATGGAAGAGAGAATCTCAAGTGCTGAAGATACAATAGAGCAAATTGACTCATCAGTCAAAGAAAATATTAAATTTAACAAAAGCTTAACAAAGCACGAAATAGCCATGACATATGGGACACCATGAAAAGACCAAAACTAAGATTAATAGGAATAAAAGAAGGAGAAGAAGTTGAACTCAAAAGCACAAAAAATGCATTTAACAAAATTATAGAAAATATTTCCAACTTAACAAAAGATATGCCTATGAAGATACAAGAAGCTTACAAAAAAACAAATAAACTGGACCCTAAAAAGGTCACCTTGCCATATAATAATCAAAGCACAAACATACAGAATAAAGAAAGAAGATTAAGAGCTGTAAAGGGAAAAGGCCAAGTAACACATAAAGACAGACTATGAGAATTACACCTGATCTCTCAATGGAAACTATGAAAGCCAGAAGGTCCTGGTCAAGGAACATACCTAAACATCGTGAAGGCAATATACAGCAAGCCAACAGTCAATATCAAACTAAATGGAGAGAAACTCCCAGTAATCCACTGAAATCAGGAACAAGACAATGTTGTCTACTCTCTCCATATCTAATCAATATAGTTCTTGATGGTCTAACTAGAACAATAAGACAACAAAAGGAGATCAAGAGGTACAAATTGGAAGAAGAAGAAGTCATCACTCACTACTTGCTGATGATATGATAGTTTATGTAAGCAGTCCTAAAAATTCTACCAAGGAACTTATACAACTCATAAACACCTTCAGTAATGTAGCAAATTACAAGATTAACTCAAAAAAATCAGTAGCTTCCTTTACACACATCATAAATGGACTGAGAAAGAAATCAGAGAAACATCATCCATCACAATAGCCACAAATAGTATTAAATATCTTGAAGTAACTCTAACCAAACAAATGGAAGACTGGTATGACAAGAACTTTAAATGTTTGAAGAAAGAAATTGAAGAAGACCCCAGAAAATGGAAAGATCTCCCATGCTCTTGGGTAGGTAGAATGAACATAGTAAAAATGTCAATTTTACCAAAAGCAATCTACAGATTCAATGCAATGCCCATCAAAATTTCAGTAAAATTCTTCACAGACCTTGAAAGAACAGTACTCAACTTCATATGAAAAAGCAAAAAACCCAAGATAGCTAAGACAATCCTGTACAATTAAAGAACTTCTGGAAGCATCACAGTCCCTGTCTTCAAACTCTACTACAGAGCTACAGTATTAAAAACAGCCTGGTATTGGTATAAAAACAGACAAGAGGACCAGATAATAATCCACACACCTAATGACACCTGATTTTTGACAAATAAGCAAAAAATATAAAATGGAAAAAAGAAAGCATATTCAACAAATATTGCTGACATAACTGGATATCAACATATAGAAGAATTAAAATAGATCCATATTGATCACCATGCACAAAACTCATACCCAAATAGATCAAAGATCTCAAAATAAAGCCAGCGCACTGAACCTTATAGAAGATAAAATGGGAAGTACACTTGAACACAGTGGCACAGGAGATGACTTCCTAAATGTAACCCCAGTAGAACAGACACTGAGAGAAACAATTAATAAATGGGACCTTCTTAACCTGAGAAGCTTCTGTAAAGCAAAGGACATGGTTAACAAGACAAAATGTCAGCCTACAGTATGGGAAAAGATCTTCACCAACCCCATATCAGACAGAGGAATGATCTCCAAAATAAACAAATAACTTAAGAAATTGGCCATCAAAAGAACAAATAATTCAATAAAAAATGAAGTACAGCCCTAAACAGAGAACTTTCAACAGAGGGATCTAAAATGTCTGAAAGACACTTAAGGAAACGTTTCTCATCCTTAGCCATTAGGGAAATGGAAATCAAAACAACACTGAGATTCTGTCTTACAGCTGTAAGAATGGCCAAGATCAAAAACACTAATGAGAACTTATACTGGAGAGGATGTGGGGTAAGGGGAACACGCCTCTATTGCTGGTGGGAGTGTAAACTGGTACAGCATCTTTGTATATCAGTGTGGGGATTTCTCAGAAAATTAGAAAACAACTTTCCTCAACCCAGCAATACCACTTTTGGGTATCTACCTAAAGGATGTTCAATCATAGCACAAGGACATGTGCTCAACTATGTTCATAGAAGCATTGCGCTTGTCATAGCTAGAACCTGGAAGAAACCTAAATGCCCCTTGACTGAAGAATAGATAAAGAAAAATGAGGTACATTTATACAATGGAGTACTACAAAGCAGAAAAAATTGACATCTTGAATTTTTCATGCAAATGGATAGATCTAGAAAACATCATATTGAGTGAGGTAACCCAGACCCCGAAAGACAAATATCATATGTACTCACTCATATGTGGCTTTTAGACATAAAACAAAGAAAACCAGTTTATAATTCACAATCCCAGAAAACCTAGACAACAATGAGGACCCTAAGAGAGACATACGTGGATCTAAACTGCATGGGAAGTAGAAAAAGACAAGATCTCCTGAGTAAATTGGGAGCATGGGAACCATGTGAGAAGGTTGAAGGGGAGGGGAAAGAAAGGGAGGGAGCAGAAATATAGCTCAATAAAATCAATAAAAGAAAGAGAGTAAACACAGTTTTGTAGGACCTTCCTAGTGAAAGTAGAGATGGGGAAGTTTTTGAGCACAACTGCCTTGTGGTAACTTAGCTTTAGTATAGTGAATCCTGAATTCTTAGAGTCAGATAGTCCCTCAGTTCTGCTAATAGAGAACTTGTAAATTATTGAGGCCACTTCTTTAAACATGGTGAAAAGTGTTCACCAGGTGAGCCATGTGAGTATGGGCTTGCCTGTCTGGGTACCTGGTTTAACCAGAAATACATTATTTAATTTGTAATAAGCCTCTTTAGATTTGTCTGTTTCTTCTGGATCCCTTTTCATGTGTTTAAAAATCTACAAGTTTGTTCATCTCATATGTGGTCTGTAATGTGCTGCTACGTGACTGTACAGGATGTTTGCTGCTAAGGCTTTTGTGCTAGAGTTGTGATATTATGTCATTATCTCCTTTAATTTAATAACACCTCTGTCTGTCTGTCAGTCTGTCTCTCTCTCCCTTCTCCCTCCTTCTTCATTTGCTTTCCTTCTTACTCTACCCCTTTTTCCTTTGTTCATTTGACTATTTCAGAGAATAAACTTGATTGTATTGACCAGAGTTTTTCTTCTCTTTCCCATCTGTTTTCTTCTTGTAAATCTTTTATTATTTCCTGCAAAGGAAATTTTTGTTACTGTTTTTAAATTTCGGTTTTTTTTTTTAACATTTTTAGGGTTTTTAAACTTCTTTCTTAACATTGGTATTACATTAGAATTTCATGACAGGTAAGCAATTTAATTTCTTCCCCATGAACTCACCTATAACTAAACACAAAATATACTGGTACCTTTTTGTTTTGCTTCCTTGACCTCAAATCATAATCTAAGTTTACACACGCTTTTAATTGACCTGTTGATCATAAGGAATGTGTTTTTTTTAATTTCCCCATGTTGGGAAATTCCAATTTCATCTATTGAGAATTATTTGAACAAAATAATGATTAATGTTTATTACATTTATTTATTGTGTGCATGAGCATATATGTTGGAGCACTGTTCTTGTACAGTGGGAGTTTATTCTGTTCTTCTAAAACTCAAGACATCAGGCTTGATGAAAGTGCCTTTTTACTGGCCTAAGAATTTTGCTAGATACAGAATAATTTTTAAATGTATCAAATTCTTGAGAAAAACTAATACATTAAGAAAAAATAAAAAATTGGAATACTTTCTACAACAAAAGCTTATTAAAATGTGTTTAGGATGTGTTTTCTTAAAGTTCCATAAAAATCAGATTATGATACAACATTAATGTCTACATTGTTTATATGGTGTTAGAACCATGTGCAAGGAAGCAGAGAGTTTACAATAGCACGTGTTGCCTCTAAAGGCAAAGAACTTCAAAATCACCAAGATAAATACAGTTCTGAAGCAGATGGGCTACTCAGAAAACACATGCATTTTTCACTCTGTCCTCTGAGAGTTTCAAGGGGCATGTAGGATGCCAGTTTGTGCAATACATGGTATCCATTTCATGGTACACAAATATTCTTTTTTAAAATATATGCTTATAATTGTTAAATAGCTTTGTTTCTTTCTTAGGTATGACTGTATTATTTCTGTATCGACAATGTTGACATTGGAAGATGTTCTTGTCCTACTGGTCATTAGCATGTAATATAGATATGTATGAAGATGACAATAATCATAACAGTTCTGAACTCTGTACGGGGTCTGCATCACACGCCATCTGCAATCCTGCCTAGTTTATAGTTAATGTTTCTTCTTCTTCTTCTTTTTTTTTTTTGCGAAGTAGATATTTTATTTGGTGACATAAGGTATTTAGTTGGGGCATAAGCATCCACACTGTAATTATGATTCCACTTCAAATATATATATATTAGGATGCTTTTATAATAGTAAGTTTTCTTTTTTTTAGTTGTTTATTTTTTGAATCTGTTCTTTTATGTATGTATGTATGTATGTATGTATGTATATATGTATGTATGTATGTATTTATTTATTTATTTATTTAAGATTTCTGTCTCTTCCCCACCACCGCCTCCCATATCCCTCCCCCTCCCCCAATCAACCCCCCTCTCTCATCAGCCTGAAGAGCAATCAGGGTTCCCTGCCCTGTGGGAAGTCCAAGGACCTCCCACCTCCTTCCAGGTCTAGTAAGGTGAACATCCAAACAACCTAGGCTCCCACAAAGCCAGTATGTGCAGTAGGATCAAAACCCAGTGCCATTGTTCTTGACTTCTCAGTCATCAGGCGATGAAAGGAGACAGAGACAGAGACCCACATTGGACCACCGGACTACAACCCCAAGGTCCAAATCAGGAACAGAAGGAGAGAGAGAGTACGAGCAAGGAACTCAGGACCGCGAGGGGTGCACCCACACACTGAGAAAATGGGGATGTTCTTTCGGGAACTCACCAAGGCCAGCTGGCCTGGGTCTGAAAAAGCATGGGATAAAACCGGACTCGCTGAACATAGCGGATAATGTTTCTTCTTTGAGTGTTGTCCCCTCTTCATCTCTCCTTGCTCATAAAACTCTTTCAGATTAAGTACAATTTAGCTTGGCAGTGTGTAGGTGTCAGCCATCCACAATCAGGTAGAAATAATTAATTTCGTTTTTTTGTTGAGTGATTTTGTTTCCTTATAGGAAATAAATCACGTCTTGAATGTGCATCTTTCCAATTGCTTGAAAGATGTGACAAATTGAAAACTCTCTGAGGTATGTTATAATACATTTTAGTGTCAGGCGACACTGCATTTTAATAGGAGACCCTATAAAAGATTACTGAGATTCTTGTTCTGGCTTTATGGAGATATAAGGTACATTCAATAACCTCTGTCAAATAAAGGTAAAAACTAATTAAGTAATAAATCCATACAAACTGTTACAGAAAAGTAATGAATTCTTTGCATTTTTTATTACAACCATACTATAATTTTTTTTTAATAAAGAAGAAGAAAAAAATCAGCCTGTGTAGCAATCCAGGGCCATGTCTGAAGGAGCAGCTTTCTGTGCTCATTGCTTGTGTGGTCAATGGTTTGCTTGATTTGGCTTAGAATGATAAGCCAGAAACTCTCAAACTCTCTGAAATGAATTTAGATGCTTTCAAACATGCTCTGTAACATAATTTAAAAAATAGGAACATCTTTATTAATGAATGGTGGGATTTTGTAGAAAGTAAATTTCAAATTGTGTAAAATCAATTGCAGATAAGACAACATTGCTAGAAACTAAAAGGAAAAGAAAAGGTATAGTATTCACTAAACAGCTGAAGTATATTGTGTACATGGTAGATGCAGAGTCAAATGAGTCAAAGGTAGGGGTTGGAAGGTGCTCTGAGCTACACCAACTCCCTTCTTGTTCAATAGTTAACAATAAGAGGACAAAGGTGTTGTGGGATAACCATTTTGTACATTATGAAGGTGTTTCTCTGCCAAAGCACATTCTGATTGGTTTAATAAAGAGCTGGATGGTCAATAACAAGGCAGGAGAGGATGGGTGGGACTTCTTGGCAGAGATAGGAACTCTGGAAAGAAGAGAGGCAGGATTTGCCAACAAGATGCAGATCAAGTTGGATATACAGTATGAAAGAGAGGCAACGAGCCACATGGCAGAGTGTAGATTAATATACATAGGTTAATTTAAGTTTTAAGAGCAATTTGGGAGCAAGCCTAAACTAAGGCCAAGCTTTCATAATAAATATGAAGGCTTCATATCATAATTTGGGAGCTGGCAATCCAAAGAAAATCTGACTACATTTGATGCCCAACGTTGGGCATCAGATGTGGCTTTTCTGTTGGTTTAGAAGCTGCACCTGAACCTCTAATATTTTAACTACCACCTGAGACCCCACAGCCAATGCTCCTTTGGCCACTCAGGTTACTACCTGGAGGGACATCAGGTTGTGCAGCTCATCTCTGCTGTGGCCACAATATGTAGGTTTTAAGCAAGTCTCTATGGTTCTATTTATAAACAAATACCCATGAGTCCGATATTGTAGTGAAAGTCTGATAGAAGCAGAGAAGCAACCAGTTGACCTCCTTTTTTAACTGGAGACCCAGAAAGAGAATGCCTTTATCCACACATCCCAGACCAAAAGGACCATAAAGTCTCTAAGTCCCCACCCCCCCCATTACCTTCTCTGTGTATCGCTATCCATCTTCCACTATGTCTATGGCTAATTCTTGTCAACTGGTTGTTGACTCTGCGCCCTGATCCTAGGTTAATTTTATTAACACAGTCTAGGAATTTCACAATGTGATCAAATATACTACAACATGTAGGTCACTCAACTGTTTTGTTACTTGAGAGCACATGATAAAGCTGCAGAACTGTAGTTAAGAGTAGAGATAAGGATCCTCACACCACACAAATAAAACATAAAGATAGTTTTAAAAAGTGTGTGATGGGTGGACAGTGATGATACATGCCTTTAATATCATCACTTGGGAAGCAGAGAAGGCAGATCTCTGTGAGTTCAAGGCCAGTTTGGTCTACAAGAGCTAGTTCCAGGACAGCCACAGCTGTTACACAGAAAAACCCTGTCTCAAAAAGAATATAAAATCTAGTGACTAGACAGCTCATTAAAATTTTTAGTCACCATGTTTTCTGCAGGTAAACTGCCCCAATACCCAGACACATCCACTGGACCCTGCAAGCTACTAGCCCCATCCTGCCTCTATCTTACCTATTCTCTGGCAAACCTCATAGGAACTCTGAAACACAGTTTGCTACATTGCTGAGGGAAGCAAGAGCTTATCACAACAGTAGGGGGACCAAAGAAGAGGACCAAGAGAGAAAACCATGAAAGAAGACCAAAAGAGCGAGCTTCGAGAGACTTCAGTGGCTCCCTGAGACACAGATATTGACAGTACAAGGAAGACCACAAACAACTCCTGAAAACTCACACAGTAAGGATTGGACCAAGATGCAAAGACACTGCCAGACTCATTTGAAGGAAGAGGGGGTAGGCACCAATTCAAGAATTTATCCAACTACCTAAAAAGCAACATGGTAACACCAGAACTCCATGGTCACACAACAGGATAACTTGACCATCCTAACCCAGAAGAAGCAAAGAAAACAACTTTAAATATAACTTTATGAAGATGATGGAGACCTTTAAAAAGGAAATGAAAAACTTCCTGAAAGAAATGGAGGAAAAGATAAACAAAAAGTGGAAGAAATTAATAAATCCCTCAAAGAAATTCAAGACAACCAAGAAAAAACAAAAAGGTGAAGCAAAAGGTTTAAGACTTGAAAACTGAAATAGAGGCTATAAAGAAAACACAAACCAAGGGAATTCTGGATATGGAAAATCTGGGTAAATGAACAGGAACTACAGAGACAAACATAACCAATAGAATACAAGAAATAGAAGAAAGAATCTCAGGTGCTGAAGATGCTATAAAGGAAATAGATTCATTGGTCAAAGAAAACATTAATCCAATAAATTCACAATGTAAAACATCAAGAAAACCTGGAACATACATGAAAAGACCAAATCTAAGAATAATAGGAATAGAAGAAAGATAAGAACTCCAGCTCAAAGGCACAGAAAATATATTCAACAAATCATAGAAGCAAACTTTTGCTACCTAGAAGAGGATATCTCTACGAAGCTGCAAGAAGCTTACAGAACACCAAAAAGACTGGATGAAAAAAAATTTCTCTCATCATATAATAACCAAAATGCAAAACATACAGAATAAAGAAAGAATATTAAGAGTTGCAAAGGGAAAATGTCAAGTAAAATATAAAGGTAGACCTATCCAAATTATACCAGACTTCTCAATGGAAACAATGAAAGCCAGAAGGTTCTGGGTAGATGTGCTGCAGACACTAAGAGACCACGGATGTTAGCCCAGAGTACTATTCCCAACAAAGCTTTCAATCACCATTGATGAAGAAAACAAGATATTCTCATCTTGCTTCCTCTGTGGCTAGGTGATGACTGCAGACTGAATCTTTCATCTTTTCAAGATTTTTCTGTTCTCCTTGGCCTACCTCTGCTTCCTGCCTGGTCACTCCATCTATACTTCCTGTAATCACCATTGATGAAGAAAACAAGATATTCTCATCTTGCTTCCTCTGTGGCTAGGTGATGACTGCAGACTGAATCTTTCATTTTTTCAAGATTTTTCTGTTCTCCTTGGCCTACCTCTGCTTCCTGCCTGGTCACTCCATCTATACTTCCTGCCTGGCTGCTGGACAATCTGTGTTTATTTAAAATATAAGTGATAAGGTATAGACCATTGTCCCACAGCAGCTCATATTCCTACTCCTCCTACTCTTCAACCAGACAATGGGAGCACACTCCATTGCTCTGCTGTGTATTTTTGCCTCTTCAATGCATAAACACAGGAGAACACATTTTAAATATAACACCAAAAACACAGACACTGAGAGCCACAATAAATAAATGGGACCTCCTGAAACTGTAAAGCAAAAGACACAGTCACTAAGACAAAAATACAGCCTACTCTCTTTGTTTGTTTCCAAATGATAAACCAGTGTAATTTATCATATTATATAAACTTAAATATTTAAGAAATACATCAGAGCACTGGACTGAGCTCCTAAGATCCAGTTGAAGAGTGAAAGGAGTGAGAGTATGAGCAAGGAAGTCAAGACCACTGAGACAGCTGCTTGAGGTAATGGTAGCACACCAAGTCCACTTGACTGGGAGTGAAAGAACATGGGAACAAACTAGTCCCTCTGAATGTGGTTGACAGTTGGGGCAGACTGAGGGACCACTGACAGTGACACTGGGATTTCTCTCTATTGCATGTACTGGCTTCTTGGGATCCTGTTCTCTTTGGATGTATACCTTACCCAACCTACATGTAGTAAGGAGGGCCTTGGACTTTCCACAGGGTGGGGTGCATTGCCCTCTCTTAGGATTGGAGGGGGTAGGTTGGGGGGGACTAGGCGGTGGGGAGGCAGTGGAAATTTGGATTGGTATCTTTTACTTAAAAAGTATTAAATAAAAGTTAAAAAATAAATAATAAAAAAGAAATACTTCAGCTGAAACTTGATAATTAATCATAGCCATAGATTTTTGTTTTAGTTTTTGAGATTATAATATAATTGTATAATTTCCCTTCTTCTATTTACTCCTTCTAAATCCTCTCATGTACTCTCCTCCAACTGTTTTCTTTCAAATTCATGGCATATGCATGTAGTTAGAATATATGTGTGTGCATGCATACATATATACATATAAACATATATGTGTGTGACATATATGTGACATATATATATATGACATATATATCATGTAAAACCTGCTTGCTTGAGTCTCATTTAAATCCTTCTTGGCCAGATTTATTAGTATGCAAGGTCTTAGAGGAGTAGAGATCAAGCTGGATGCTATGGAACTTGACTTTCTCCCCTAGAAATCGTAGGAGAAATAGGTCAACTTACTCTTGGAAGTTGTCCAAGCTTCAGTATGTGGTATAACTTCTCAATTTTCCCCACGGGACAATCTCTGACTTTTCTAGCAGACATGCTGACAGCCAAGGCTGTGATGTGGTCTGCTCCATGCTGTGTTTGCATTTGACCTGATACTTTCTTCTTACCAGGGCTATGCTGTCTGACATAGTTGTCTTTGCTTAAGTTTGTTTGTTTCAGCTACTGTGTAGTGTTCTCATGATTCTGCGGGGCTCCAGTCTTGTGCCCTTAGTGAGTAAGGATGAGGTTTATGGTGTTTGGATGTCTGACTTATATAATTCTTTACTTTGTTTTTGATTTGCCACATACACACCGACCTCAACTCAAACTACCGATCTGCTTCCCTCTATCTGCAGAGTGGTTCTACGCATCAATGGGCATTAAACTCAGTCTTGCCTAAATGCCACATAGACACTCTGTCAACAGAGCTGTTTTCTTCCTGGTACAGCCGTTGGATCACTGAGATCCTCTGAGGATCTGCATCCTCCTTTCTCCACCTTGATGGATGATAACACGAGGCATTGGGACTGGCTGATTGTCTATTTTCTGCTTCCCGACAGATATAGTTCTTATATCCAATGGGTTCTTTTGTTTATTGGTTGGTCTCTTTGAGTCCAGAGGTTTTTTTCCTTTACTCTTGTTTACAGAAGAAGAGCAAGTAGGGGAGAGACTTCCCTTTTCCCACCTGTTTTTTCCTTTACAGTTTTAATCAGTGTCCCTTAACTTCCTGCACTCTGCAGTCCTTGCCCTCTGTGTTCCTTCTCTCTCTTCAGAGTCACTCGTCAGATGTTTGGTGGTACCTGACCCTGATCCAAAGCCTTCTCTCTTCCTTCTCTCTTGAGAAGTACTTCACCCCTTCTACTGGATTCTGTACCTTTGCAAAATATTAAAAACAAATCAACTAGACCTCATGGATGCTTTTATAAGCATATCTTGTACAAACTGGCAATTTTGCCCCCTTGTTGGAAATACCAGGTTCAAATGTTGGGCTACCCTTAAGACTATTAATGGATGCCTGGAATTGGCCAATACTAATTTCAGGTATATTTCAGACAAAGTGTCAGATAGGAATTGTGTGAACTGCATCCCCCTATTCTCTTCCAATGGACTGTTTCTGAAATTTAGAACTAACAGGTTACACAAAATTTCTCATCAGATAGGTCATCTTATTTTTTTTAATCAAAGGACTTTTGTAAGGTGCAAGAATATATTTTTATTGTAGAAACATATTTATCAAAACACAGTTTTTCTTTATTTTTAGGATTTTTAAAGTTGTTCAAAACATCCATTTGCTTTGTTGTACTATGTTGCAGTCTCAGTGTTCAGGTGTTATTTTAGTTTGGCTCAGTTTATGCTTTCTGCAGCCAAAGTTTCATTACAAATTAAGGAAAGGGATTTTTCCATGGTATTGTGATTATTTGAAGTCCATTCACATTACAGAGATGGCGTGGTGTATGTTTCCCTTGTCATTTAGCTGTGCACACACTACTAGTGAAGGCCCTGCTATATTGTCATCAGTATTTTTACCTTTTCCATATAAATTTAGCCACTTATTCATAGTTAAAAATGTAAATAAATATTAATAATAATTCCTCAAATGCATTCCAGTTCCATGAAATCATATTTCCCTGTACTCAACTGAAAAATGTAATTTCCACATGTAACTGTACAGAAGTGATCTTTAAGAGACATATTAAAGAGCATTGATTGTTACTGTTGTTTTGAACACATTTCATTTTTAAAATCAAGCATCCTAATACAGTATGACTGCAAATACAATAGTATGACACTTGCATACTATGTGCTGAGGAATGGCGGTATGCAGACAACTTTATATGCACAGGAAAAGGAAGAAGCTCAGCCAGCTGAGGTATGAATGGCAGCATTTATTGGTGTTAGATGGTGTGAGAATGGGCCCAGTGCCAAGTGGAATGTTGTTGATCTGTGAAGGGCAATGTGGGTAATACTCCTAGAAATACATTAGATTCATTATATGTTCAATCTGAGTGAATATTTGGGGCACTGCATGTTCAGAAGCCTTTAGTTGTTGCCAATGTTTTGTATCCTCATATTTAGTTATCACCCACAGCTTAAGAACCTGTTCCCTGTGGAACTTCTATCTAGTTGTCTTTCTCTGTGGGATTGCTTATACAAACATCTATTATAAATGAGCTCAGAGCACATGTACCTTTTATGTCCACCTTTCTTCACAAGCTCCTTTATTTTGTCAAAGGTGTTGAAATAATTCACTGTGAAAATATACAACACATTGTCTACTTGTTAACTAAATGATAAATATTTTTAATTATTTTTGTTATTTGACTATTATGAATGATAAAGCAACTACATGTAAAGAATTTTTTGTAAATGAGCATAATCCCTAATAACAATCTGCAAACATTTGTTCTTATAACCATGGGTAAGTGAAGTCTTCATTTCTTAATGAGGAGACTTCTCTTTACAACAGATGGTGACCAAAAAACAAAACCAATCAGAGATCACTACAGGAAACTACAATCAATCAAAATGCAGAGTTGCTCAGCCCACTCCCAAATGGTAGATATACAAAATACTCCCACAAAAATGCTCAAGAAAGAGGGGTACAGAAAAGTTGGAAGAACCAGAGGATCAGCAAGTTCGTTGCGAGATTGTGTCTCCTAGCAACATCAGGATCTATACTCATAAAGGCTCACCAGCATGACTTCCCAAGCCTAAGCTGCATAAGATGACACCAATGGACATGCAAAGCTGGAGAAAGGCCTGCGAAACCACAACCCTTTATAAACTACTAAAAGTAACTAGAGAAAGTAGGGAGCCAGAGAAGTGGTCTTCTTCAGGGAAGAGTACAACTACTGGTTGTACAGTAACAATCTGCTAGTCCTGAAAATGTATATAGAAGTAGCATTAAACAGATGCAGCAGACAAATTTAGACAGTATATATACAAGTATACATATATGTATATAATAACAATTTGTCAGAAAAGGGGTCATGAATTTGAAGAAGAGGGTGAAGGGAAAATATGTAAGGATTTGGAGGGAAAAAGAAAGGAAGAAATGCAGTAATTAAATTATAATATGAAGAAATAAATATCAAATAATGTTTGAGGACATAGGAGATGACCCAATTTACTGTGCAAGTGTGAAGACTGAATTTGGAGCCTCAGAGCTCATGAAACAAAGAGGCAAGTGTAACACTGTATGCCTGTGAAATCAACCCGCCTACCAAAAGACTCCCAAGACTGTCCCAGAACTGAGGAATAGACTCCAGAGGACTCCCTTGACTGTAGTCTCAGCTCTGTGGAACATAGACCAGGGGACTCATAGGACAGGAGTCTCAGTCCTGAGGAGCACAGACCAGAAGACTCCCAGGACCGTAGTCTCTAATCTTGCTGAGGAACACAGGCCAGAGGATCACCAGGACTTGCAGGCCAGTAGTTTAGCCAAACCTGAGAGACCTTGTCACAGAAAAGTAAGAGAATATAATAAAGGAAGATATTCATCTGGAGTTCTAGAGTTTACTAGAATACACTTGCCTGTATATTCACACACACATACACACATGCTCACATGTACATGCATGCACATGTACACATATGCATGTACCTATGCTATGTACATGTTTCAAAGTTCTTGGCCATAAGTCTAGGAAGAGAATTTATGGGTAATATAATAAATGTATTTTTCTTTTCTTGATCACAGGATATTTTCTTAAATTATATTATTTTTAAATAATAGGTAATATCTATATTTATTTATTTGACAGAGTATAAGATGTTATAAATGTGTGCAAAGAATGGTGACCTATTTGTAGTCATGAGGACTTTTAATTCCTAAAAATTTATCATTTTTCTATCCTCCTTTACTTATTTTGGAATATATAATAATATTTGCTGTGGTAATAATAATGTTCCCAAAATAGAAATTTCCCATCTTCTTAGTATATTTTGGTTTCCACTATCCACCCTGTCTCTACCCTCTTCCCTTTTCCCCTCCTATACCCCTAATGAGTTCTATTCTACTTTTTAGTACTATATTATGAACTGTTGCTATTTGCCAAAATGTATTTTTAATTGTGTGTGTGTGGTATGAGCATGTGAGTTCAGTACTCAAAGAGTCCAGAAGAGACCCATGTTCCTTGGCTTTTGAGTTACAGGAGATTGTGAGTCACTTGACATGAGTGATGGAAAACAAACTTGGGTAGCTCTCAAATGATCAGCTATTTTATTCATATTTGGTTGAGGTTAATAACTTAGTATTGGCCAAGCTATGTGTGAGCTGGTTCTTTAAGAATACTGAATCTTCCTGTCTCAGGAGCCATTGAGCCCTTGTACCTCTACATCTAGGGGTAGGACTATGTGTAGTTTTCCATTTCTATGTTACCATGCCAACTAGTGCTGTTATTATGTATCTTGCTTAGGAAACTATATTGTTGAGAGTCCCAGGAGTACACTCTCTGTCATGGAGCTGAGGTGTTCTTAAGCGAGTGGGAGCTATAATAGTGAGTGCTTGCAGCAGCATTTGTCTCCGTACCTGCTTTATCTCAGTCAGCAAATTATCTCTGAATTCTGCCCCAGCTGCTGAGAATGGCAGATTTTTCTTCTCCATATGGCTGAACAATAATATATTGTGTATATAGAGTGTTTATTTTGATTTAGTTTATAATTTTTTAGATTCAATCTCCTTGCTTCCTATTGGTAGGGTGCTTCCTTTCTCAGTCTCCACAGGGCTGGGTGTACAAACCTGCGCCACCATGCCTGGCACTATTTTGAACCCATCTATCCATTCACAAACATCTCAGTTGGTTCCAAGTATTACTTAGGTAAACAGTGCTGCCTTGAACATGGTAATTCAGATGTTCTTGATTATAACATTGTATTTCCTTTGGCTGTACAGCTAGGAGTAAAATTGGACTAAATGTTTGCTCTCACTTTAGTATTTAGTTTTTGTATGTTTGTATTTGTTTAGGAACTCTCAAGTTTTATATTATCACTATCTTAGCCCAAATCCCTACCCACCAAGTATGTTTTTACCTATCTATTAGCCATTCTCTCCAGAGTATTCTGTTTTGTCTTTTTTAATAATACCCATGGGGAATGGGGTTAGATATGATTCCACTGTGGTTTTGATTTCAGTTTCACGTTAAGAAGGTATCAACTTCATGTGTGTTCTTTTTTATTCATTCTTTTATTTCTGAAATTATACTATAATTACATAATAATACAATATAATAATTCCTCTTCCCCTTTATCCCTCTAAACCCTTAACTTTGAGAAATACTTATTTTGTTTATTTAGGCATTCTCATTTAAAAGATTAATTTTAGTGTGTAGAGTTATATGGTGTGTGTGTTTGTGTGTGTGTGTGTGTGCACGTTTGTGTGGTGCACCATGTTTATGCAGGTGCCTGTGAAATTTAGCAGAGGACATCACATTCTTGTAAATGAAGTAACAGTTATCTGTGAGCCGTTCAGTGTGGGTTCTGTGAACTGAATTCATATCCTCTGGAAGAGCAAAAGGTGCTCTTAACAACGAAACCATCTCTTTTCAGCCTTTCTTTCACTGCATTATCCCATTGTTCCTCAAGTTCCTTATATCCTATATACTTTAGATTCTTGGAAAATGCTTCATGTGTGTATTTCTCTAATGCTGGACACTGTTCCTTTACTCAGTTCCTTTGGCCAACAGAGAAGCTTCCTAATTTGGCATGCATTTAATTTTCATTTTTAAAATTGTTTGTGTTTCGGTGTTCTTATATAAATTACTATTTGTTATACAAACATCTTCAATTTTTACCTCATCTTGCCAATATATTTAAAACTCTGGGTGTCATTTCGGAGTTGTGATACAATTTTTGTTGATGCTCATATATTATAAGGCATAGCCTAGTGTCATTTTTCTGGATACATAAATCCACCTTTCAACCAATGTTCTTTCTCTAGGGTATCCTGATGCTGCTGTTGCCAAAGATAAGGTGGATATAAATAAAAGGACTAGCTTGTTGGTTTCATTGTCCTATGTGTATGTTTATATGCCAGTACTATGTATTTTGAAATCCATAAGTTTCAAGATCTTTCAATTTCAATGCATTTAGCTCTGTTTGCTCTATTAGGCTTTGGATACTAGTATTTCTCTCTCTCTCTCTCTCTCTCTCTCTCTCTCTCTCTCTCTCTCTCTCTGTGTGTGTGTGTGTGTGTGTGTGTGTGTGTGTTTCTCCTTTTCTGTGTTTCTCTCTCTGTTTTTCTCTCTCTCTGTTTCTCTCTCTCTGTTTCTCTCTCTCTGTTTCTCTCTCTCTCTCTCCCTCACTCTTTCTCTCTATCTCTCTTTCCTTCATCCTTCATATGAATTTTGTGGTTGCTGTTTTTTTCTGCAACTAATGGAAGAATATTTTGGCTGCTATTACACTGACTCTTTAGACTGCTTTGGGTAGTTTACTGGCTGATTTTGGGTGTCAACTGGACACAAACTAGTCACTAGTGAGAAAGAAGCCTTAACTGAGGAAACGCCTATTAAGAGATCCAGCTGTAAGGCATTTTCTCAATTAGTGACCAATGGGGGAGGACTCACCCCACCCCATGGTGAGTGGTCTCACTCCCGGGCTTACAGTCCTGGGTTTTATAGGAAAGCAGGCTGAGCAGACATATGAAGCAAGCGTGTGAACAGCACCCTTCCTGACTTCTGCATCATCTCCCGCCACCAGGATCCTGCCTGTTTGAGTGGCTGTCTTAACTTCCTTCAGTGATGAACAGCGATGTGAAACTGTAAGCCAAATAAACCCTTTCCCTTTCCTTCCCAATTTGCTTTTTGGTTATGGAGTGTTTTTTTTTTTTCTTTAGGAATAGAAACCCAAGTAAGATAGGTAGTACAGACAATTGAACACTATTAATCTTTTCTCTCTCTATGAGATATTTCTTTTTCCAGTTTCTTATGCCCAGCAATATTAAAAAAATTGTTGAGATAATTTATTCCTGTGTTTAAATTTATTTTTAGTTATTTCCTTTTGTACGTGGTTATGGAAAATTGCCTTTCTTTTTCATCTAATTCTCTACTAGAATATGTGATGTTATTTTTGCATTATGTTGTTTTTATGTCTTGCAGTTTTACTGAGATAATTCATCAATCTGGTGAAATATTAGAGTTTTCCCCATGAGATTAATTGCAAATGGATAATTTGACATCTTCTCTTCTATTTCTTTTTTTCTTTTTTGGTTTTTCGAGGCAGGGTTTCTATGTGGTTTTAGAGCCTGTCCTGGAACTAGGTCTTGTAGACCAGGCTGGTCTCGAACTCACAGAGATCCGCCTGCCTCTGCCTCCCGAGGGCTGGGATTAAAGGCGTGCACCACCACCGCCCGGCTTACATCTTCTCTTCTAATATGTGTATTTAGCTCTCTAATTTTACCAATATACCTATGACTACTGTTATGTTCATAGTGGTTTTGGAAGTAGACAGCTTATACAATGTGGCAGTTACCAAAAGAACAATGTGCACACAGCTTGTGACGTACTCACAAAATCAAGATGAATATAAACAGTGAATTAGGTGGGGTAACTACGGCCAGTTGAAGAGTATATGTCATCTTGACCTGATTTTCAGAAATAAGAAAAAATTATCCACGGCTTTAGAATGTTCCGCAGGCCATTAGACGTAGGGTGGGAACTCATTAAGCTCTAAACAGGAGAAGCATGCCCTTTGTATTTGTCCCACTTCAGTAGATATGCCTTGTTAAGTGGCAGGAGATGAAATAAGAACAAGACAAAGGGCACACACAGAGAATGAGATGACAGAATCCCACGTATGCCAGGCCTGGGTGCATCTGACTGGTACAACAACCTAACTATGACTGAACCCTGTATTCAATCCCCTATCCCCAAAACCATAAACTGTGAAAACCGAAGAGCTAGAGCACTTTGTGGAATTTTTCTGTAGCATTTTCTGTGGTTGTAAACAAAACACACAAACAGAGCAGTGTACAACATCACATGCTTCCCAGCCATGTGAAGGCTAATGCCAGGAAGTGGTCTATACAGAAGCTAACCTGGCTGACACAACGAGACTCTCAAAATTAAAGCAATGTCATTGGACATAAACATCTCATCAAGATTCAGACCAATTGGAGCTGGAGAGGTGGCTCAAATATTAGGAGAGCCTGGAGCAAGATGGTTATAGGGAATTGTTCTCTGGCCACCAAAGCTTTTACTTCTGTGATTTCTGCTGCAACTGAATATCAAGCCTTAAATATTTATAAAACACAATTTTAAACTGATGTATCAAATTATGGACTCTGTAGAAACTACTACCTAATAAAGTTTATAGTGAATATTACCTTTATTTGGCTTCTGAAGAAGCCAAACAGATATACGGAATAGGAATATAGGAGGGCCAGTCACATTTTTAATATCTTTCAAAATTTCCATGATGGCACAAACCATTGTAATCCTACCATCTATGCAGTATCACTACTGGTTTACTATATGTCGATGTGGTAGTTATTCCAAAGTCTGCTTTGTTCTTTCTAGCTCTTATTCCACAAAAATACATTGGCTGGAAAGAATATCTATCTAGACCACACAGAAGACTAGTGATGCCCACAGGATCCATGAAAAGAAAAGAAAAGAAAAGAAAAGAAAAGAAAAGAAAAGAAAAGAAAAGAAAAACAGGCCTACCAGTTGCAAAAGAAATTTTGGCAAAGGTACCTTGTCATTAGTAGGCTTCATCACCTTGCAGCTGAGAGCTAAATAAACCCTCTTTTAAAACAACAGTATCAAAACAAACAAACAAACAGACTAGAAAGAATTTAGCACTGGCTTGTACTCATTGATCGCACAGCATAACATAAGAATAGTCATGGAATTTCACATCATCAAATATAAATCCCAGCTCAAATCCCACAATTAATTTGAGTATTAAGAAGTATTTTCCTGCTCTCAGTACATTGTTGGCAAATGACCATAAGAGTTTTTGGAGACAGATGAGAGGAAGCATTGAAATTGAGAGGGAGCTTAGAAAAGAAGGTCTAAACTCTCTTATCCAATAGATTGTGTCTTCTATTCATCTTGTCTCCTGATTTATATATGCAGGTTGTACAACATTAGGTGTTGTGGTGGCTGACATCTTTTTTTTTCTGTCAATCTGACCTCCTTCCTTGCATGTGGAATCATTTTGATCTTTTTTTATTTTTATTTATTTTTCTTTTATTTATTTATTTATTAAAGATTTCTGTCTCTTCCCCGCCACCGCCTCCCATTTCACCCCTCCCAATCAAGTCCCCCTCCCTCGTTAGCCCAAAGAGCAATCAGGGTTCCCTGCCCTGTGGGAAGTCCAAGGACCACCCACCTCCATCCAGGTCTAGTAAGGTGAGCATCCAAACTGCCTAGGCTCCCACAAAGCCAGTACGTGCAGTAGGATCAAAAACCCATTGCCATTGTTCTTGAGTTCTCAGTAGTCCTCATTGTCCGCTATGTTCAGCGAGTCCGGTTTTATCCCAGGTTTTTTCAGACTCTCAGGTATACCAGGAGTTCCTAGAGGAAATAGCCGATTCTTCTCAAGTCTGTATTTGTATGTCAGTATTTCAGCTGTAATAGAGTCACTGGCATCGGTTTTCTAACTCATTGTAGCACAATGTAAAGGGGGACTTTTAATATTGCAGCTTCATTCATGTCAGACAGCCCTGTGCCCACACCTTGAAGGAGCCCCATCAGAAAATTATCCTAATCACTTCTGTGTCTTACTTTTTATTTAATATTTTAAAAAATTCTACATACTAATCCCAGTTCTCCTTACTCCCCTTCTCCTATCCTCTCACATCTCTCCATGCCAACACCTACCCACTTCTCAAAGGAGGTAAGACCTGCCTTGGTGAGTCAATAAAGTCTGATATACCAAGTTGAGGCAGGACCAAGCCCCCCCCCCAATATCAAAGCTGAGCAAGTTATTCCACCATAGGGAATGGACTCCAAAAAGTCAGTTTATGCATCCAGGATAAGTCCTGGTCCCTCTGCCAGCCCCTCCACTCAACAGAGCAAGCCACATAACTGTCACTCACATTCAAAGGGCTTATTTTGGTCCTGTGAAGGATCCCCAGCTGTCAGTCCAGAGTTCATGAGCTCCCAGTAGCTCGGGTATGCTGTCTCTGTGGGTTTCCCAATCATGATCTTGACCCCCTTTGTTTTTATGATCCCTCCTTCCTCTCTTCAACTAAGCTCTAGGAGCTCAGCCTAGTGTTTGGCTGTGAAATATTAGTATGACATTAACACCTCAGGTTAAGGTGTTCCATTTCAAATTCTTCCTAGATATTATTTCCACTCTCTTAACTAAAAACCTTCACAACTATGTTCTTCCATTTCTCATTGGTATAGATTAGATACAACTACTATTATTTCCCATATAGGCACTTTGGGGAATTTTTACTCCATTAACCCTGCTAAACCTCATCTCTCTATTGGCCCTTGCGGGGACAAACTGTCTTACAAACTACCTGCTTCACGTGAAGTCACACTCAGGAGAAGGAAGTCATTCTACTTGGGGTTCCCACTTGTTCTTAACCATGGAAGACTGTTGGTCATTTTTGCAGTCTATCCATTTCAAATGCTTAATAATATTTAAGTGCAGTAAAATGAATGAGCCCCATTACAATGGCCTTAGAGAGGCTGTTGGGTTTTTAGAACATGTCTTATGTTGTCATTTAGTTTATATCTCTAGATTTGTGAAAAAATCAAGATAGTTTATATCTTTTCATGATGTTGATAATATCACACCTTCAAAGAAAAAGTGGATCTTTTTTCATTTTTCCAACCCCTTGCCTTCTACTTGTATGATTTTTCAATTAACCATAAATTTAAACTTTAAGAATTGTGAAAACCCTGTATGACAGGTTTGATTTCTCTTTATACCACAGCTAATGACTCCTGAGTATTGTCAGACAGACAGCAGTCCAAATCCAAAGTGTTTTCTTGAGAATCTGACCTTCAAATATACTCCTGCCCCACCTGGAGTATGTAGTAAACCACTACAGCAGATTATGTGCTAATGATTATTCATGAGGTACAATCACAGTGCCTGACATCAGAGGAAGCAAGTGTTTGAAAGGGAAGGACACAACTTGATACATGATGACATATTTCTGGACTTCTCAGTACTATGAAATAGAATAGCCAATCCCTTGGCAGGAGATTTCACTGGGTCCGTGGATGTGCTCAGATAAGTTCAAAGGAGAAATTCCTCTTTGGCTCAGACTTCAGAAAAAAGGCTCATGATGAAATTTATCTTCTGTGTGTTTTTCTCCCTTCCTCTTTGCTTTGTTAAAGTTCACTTGACAAATAGGTAACTATTCTAAAGTCTAGAGTAATCTCCCTCCACCTTTTCTGCAGCTGCTGAGGAAGCAAGATAGTTCATGTCATTCAATGTGGCCTTTCACTATAGCTGGAGTGAGGGAAGCTACTCACAAATACCCATAAGTGCAGTGAAGCATCTCAGTATACAATCAAGGTGAAGCAGAACATGTCAAGTGGTGGGGAACACGATGAAATAATCCCACACTAGCTCCAAATAGGGTATACTAAGGTTTTTCTTTATGAAAATGGAAACTCACTGAAAAGGAACAGGGGTCCAACATCCAGGTGTGGAGTGTAGGAAGAGAGGGAAAAATGGGCTGTACCTTGGCTTTTTGGTACCCAAATCCATGCCTCTATCTAGTCTAGCCACTCAAAGGCCATTGGCTGAAGGAGGTTCGCCATCACCTCCCCTCTTTGTCTAAATAAGAGAGTTCCAAACCCAGCACAGAACTATATACAATAAGAAAAGACATCAAGTATAAAAATTAGAATTACAACCAGCATAAACAATATTAAACAAGGAGCATATGTTAAATGTTTTAATAATTATTCTATCCTAAGGAGTCTAAGTCATATATTAGAAATGTCTTGGCAAAATCATATGAAAAAGTAAATACAACTATGTAATCTCCAATCCTATTGAATGCCACGGAGCGGCTCAGGGGAGCCACTCAGACCATGGGAGAAGCAGGGTCTTGGTAACAGGAAGGCACAAGTTCGGCGAGTGACAGACAGACACAACACACAAGAGAGTGGTTGGAATCTGCTGCAATTTTACTGAATTCATGTGTTCATTATATAGTAAACAAAGAACAAATCAGAAGGTCATGTATCATTGGTTGGCACAGTATGAACGCTTCTTTTAGTCACATCAGCAATATTTAAGAAAGGTATATTATCAGGAACAGGTGTTAGACATAAAGCATTCTTAGAAGAGGAAATCTTGTCCTTGGGAATGTAAACCTCAGACAAGTGGTTTCATCTTATGAATAGAAAGCTTCTGTCTCGTTATCGCTATCATGGCCCTCCCTCTTCCTAACCCTTTATTACATCTAGTAACCAAATATACCTAATCAGTTCTCTGCACCTGCTGAAATATACTTTTTAGTACATTCTTATGCAGCAGACACTATGGGGCTTGGGGTCTAGCAAGCCTATCCATAAAGTTCAAAGTATAATATAACAGTCTTTGTCCATCAACATTAACCCATCTATTCCCTTGCTCATCATACACCCTGTGTATGACAAAGGTTCTGCTGTAGTCTTATACATTTCCATACTGTGCTTCCTTATCCCAGAGCTGTTTCTGAAGAGAATGATCCTTGTCTTGTATATATAAAGACTATCATTATTATGAAAGAAATTGTGCAAAGCTCATATCCTGCATAGCCAGCTACTCGAGAAACCCATCTATGCCTCAGCGGTGGCTAATACCAGGTTGTCTGCCATTGACCTCCAGGAAGCCTAGTCCCATGGGACACGTAGCTCCCATCCGGCATAATGACATATGTCATGTCACACAGACGACACTGGAGTTGGTGTGGCAATTGAAGGCCTGATATGGGAGATAATATTATTGAGTAGGCATGTAATAGTACATTATAGACTTAGAAAATTGCTTATGTATTATTTCCAATGGTTGACTTACAAGTATCAGCACAGGATGAGCTATTGAGCATTCCTTGTGAGAGGACAGTGCACTGATATCTCCTAGTAGGCTGAGAATTATTATAAGTAAGCACTATGAAGGCAAATCTTTCTCTGTTCTTTTCTTGTAAAGATATACTGAAGAAACAATGTTTTAATTAACTAACTATAAGAGGCCATCCTTTTGGTAGTAGAGAAGGCAGAGGAATTTCAGATTGTAGAGGGCTCATAGGCTGAATTACCTTGTTGACAGCTCTTTGATCTGTCACCATTCTCCATTTTCCATTTTTTTTCAATAAATACAGGAGAATTCCAAGGGCTGGCTGAATCTTCAATATTGTAAAGATCTAGTTGCTCCTGTACCAGCTGTTCTACAAGCCTACAGATTCTCTCCTGTTAAAGGCTCTTGTTTAACCCAAATTGGTTTCACAGTTAATCATTTTAAAGATAGGGCTATTAGTACCTCTAAAAGTTTGCTAGTTGCCTGAATGGCTGGTGACCTTTGTTTATAATATAATATTTTTTTGCCAGAAACATGAGTTTTGGGGACTGTAGAAATGTTAATCTGGGTATTTCATTACTGCAACAGGTAACAACCCCATAAATTCACTGCAATATTAGCTATATATGGCCTCAACCTTCCTCTCCATATTACTGGTTCTAAGCATTCAACCCATCTCTTGATTTGTCTCACTTGAGATAGGGTTCTATTTCCTAGAAATTGAACATCTGCCTCTTGAAGAGACCAATTCAAATGTCAAGATGCTGGAGTAGTGATAGTTATGTCTGCACATGTGTATAGTAATTCTTCAATTACGATCTTATTTATATGTGCTCATAGCTTTGGTCATTGATCATTTATAGAAATCTGCCAAAATATACGTTTCCTATTTCCCACTGGAGTTTTTGATTTATCCTCTATGTCTATTCCATCATCCAGAACAGTAGGTACCATATTTTTTTTTTGTGGTTGAAAAACCAAAACAGATGTTTTTTTTCAGTTTTTTTTATTGAAAAAAAATTTTTTTGGTACCGAAAAAAAAATATGGTACCTAATTAAAAAATGGGGCACTGAACTGAACAGAGAATTCTCAACAAAAGAAGTTCAAATGGCCAAAAGACACATAAGGTCATGCTCAACCTCCTTAGCGATCAGGGAAATGCAAATCAAAACAACTTTGAGATATCATCTTACACCTGTCAGAATGGCTAAAATCAAAAACACCAATGATATCCTTTGCTGGAGAGGCTGTGGAGGAAGGGGTACCCTCATCCATTGCTGGTGGGAATGCAATCTTGTGCAACCACTTTGGAAATCAGTGTTTCGGTTTCTCAGGAAATTCGGGATCAACCTACCCCTGGACCCAGCAATACCACTCTTGGGAATATACCCAAGAGATGCCCTATCACATGACAAAAGCATCTGTTCAACTATGTTCATAGCAGCATTATTTGTAATAGCCAGAACCTGGAAACAACCTAGATGCCCTTCAATGGAAGAATGGATGAAGAAAGTGTGGAATATATACACATTAGAGTACTACGCTGCGGTAAAAAACAATGACTTCTCGAATTTTGCATGCAAATGGATGGAAATAGAAAACACTATCCTGAGTGAGGTATCCCAGACCCAAAAAGATGAACATGGGATGTACTCACTCATAATTGGTTTCTAGCCATAAATAATGGTCACGGAGTATATAATTGGTGAACCTAAAGAAGCTAAATTAGAAGGTGAACCCAAGGAAAAACATATAATTATTCTCTTGACTAAGGGAAGTAGACAAAATTGCTGGGGAGAAATTTTGGGATCTTGGGGGGGGATGGGAGTATCGGGGGAAGGGGAGAGAAAAGTGAGAAGGGGAGGATGAGGGAAACTTGGGGAAACAGGAGGATTGGGATAAAGGAAGGTTGGATAGGGGAGCACGGAAGCACAATTTTTAGTTAAGGAAGTCACCTTAGGGTTGGCAAGATACTTGAACCTAGAGTGGCTCCCAGGAGCCCAAGGCGAGGTCCCCAGTTAGTTCCTTGGGCAGCTGAGGATAGGGAACCTGAAATGACTCTATCCTATAGCCATACTGATGATTATCTTGCATATCACCATAGAACGTTCATCTGGTGATGGATGAAGATAGTCGCAGAGACCCACACAGGAGCACCGGACTGAGCTCCCAAGTTCCCAATGAGGAGCGGAAGGAGGGAGAACATGAGCAAGGAAGTCAGGACCACAAGGGGTGCACCCACCCACGGAGACAGTGGGGCTGATCTATTGGGAGCTCACCAAGGCCAGCTGGACTGTGACGGAGGAAGCATGGGATAAAACAGGACTCTCTGAACATGGCGAACAATGGGGGCTGATGAGAAGCCAAGGACAATGGCCCTGGGTTTTGATCCTACTTCAAGTTTGGGCTTTGTGGGAGCCTAGACAGTATGGATGTTCACCTTCCTAGACATGGACGGAGGGGGGAGGACCTTGGACTTTCCACAGGGAAGGGAACCCTGACTACTCCTTGGACTGGAGAGGGAGGGTGAGAGGAGTGGGGGGAGGGGGAGAAGGGTGGGAGGAGGGGGAGGGAAATGGGAGGCTGGGGGGAGGCGGAAACTTTTTTCTTTTTCTCAATAAAAAAAAAATAATAAAAAATAAAACAAGAAAAAAAAACAAAAAAAAAGAAAAAAAATTTTTTTCGCCTCCTCCCAGCCTCCCATTCCCCACCCAC
>JABTXL010006405.1:6951645-6965039 GCA_025134845.1 Neodon shergylaensis
CCTCCCCCCTCCCCCCACTCCTTTTCCCCTTCCCCCACTCCTCTCTCGCTCCCTCTCCAGCCTGAAGAGCAGTCAAGGTTCCCTGCCCTGTGGAAAGTCCAAAATCCTCCCCCCTGCATCCTGGTCTAGGAAGGTGAACATCCAAACTGGCTAGGCTCCCACAAGGCCAGAACATGAAGTAGGAACAAAACCCCATGCCATTGTCCTTGGCTTCTCATCAGTCCAGCCCTCATTGTCCGCCATGTTCAGAGAGTCCGGTTTTATCCCATGCTTTTTTCAGTCACAGTCCAGCTGGCCTTGGTGAGCTCCCACTAGATCAGCCCCACTGTCTCCGTGGGTGGGTGCACTCCTTGTGGTCCTGACTTCTTTGCTCATGTTCTCCCTCCTTCTGCTCCTCATTGGGACATTGGGAGCTCAGTCCGGTGCTCCAGTGTGGGTCTCTGTCTCTATCTCCATCCATCGCCAGATGAAGGTTCTATGGTGATATGCAAGATATTCATCAGTATGGCTATAGGATAGGGTCATTTTAGGTTCCCTATCCTCAGCTGTCCCAGGAACTAACTGGGGACATCGCCCTGGGCACCTGGGAGCGCCTCTAGGTCCAAGTCTCTTGCCAACCCTAAGATGGCTCCCTTCATTAAGAAATGTGCTTCCCTGCTCCCCTATTTTTAAGTTTCCTGGTGAAACATGTGCTCCACAGTGACTAAGAATGACTGGAACATGTTTGACATGGGGGCCTGAGAGAGGACCCCCAAGGAGTTTCCAGATGGTATCGGCTTGCCTTGTCTGTTTTTTGTTGATTTACATTCTTAGGTCCAATATCAGCCTTTGTCAAATCTACATAGTTTAGAAGGTTGAGACTTTCTCTTTTTGCCATTCCCAGAGTAAACATTATTTCTATAAATTTTTTGCCTACAGTCCCTTCTCAGATGTCCTATTCTACCACAATTAAAACATTTGGCATTTTGGTGTCTCCTCACATCATTGTTAGTTGCTTCTCTTACCTAAGCCTCAGTAATATAGTCAAATGTCACAACAGTCATTGTATGCAAGATCCATTCATTTATTGGTGCTGATCTAACCTTTAAAGGCCCAAAGATCTTTTTGCATTTTTTTTTGAGACAGAGTATCTCTGTAGCTTTGGAGCCTGACCTGGAGATAGCTCTTGTAGACCAAGCTGGCCTCAAACTCACAGAGATCCGCCTGCCTCTGCCTCCTGAGTGCTGGGATTAAAGGTGTGTGCCACCACTGCCCAGCTCTTTTTGCATTCTAAATTGGCATTTTCAAAAGCCAGATGCAATAAGTACACATCTAGCTTCCAGGTCTGTTATTTTTACTTATACAGCCTTAGTTAATCTTTGTAAAAAGTCACTAAAGAATTCTTTCTGACTATGTTTTACCCTGGTACATGATTCAATTCTCTTCCCTTGTTCCTGAATCCTGTCTCTGGCATTTAAAGTTACTGTGCTACAATAGGGACAAGGTGTGTTCATCATAGAGAGCCTCATCGTAAGGGTATGAGTAATAGCCCTCACCAAGAATTTGACCTGGGGAAGTCTCACCTCCTTTGACTTTTCCTGTTTATTCTAGAATTTTTGCCTCTTCTCACTAATAGCAAATACATAGAATCTGGGTTCCATCTTCTGGGACTGCTGAGACCAATTGAAGCCAATCATGTGGGGTATCCTTATTGCTTGAAGCCCATGTTTTCACAATTTTCCTAATGAATGGTGAGTACAGGCCATAAGATACTATTGTTTGCTTAATTTTTTTTTCAGATTGCCCATACCTATAGGTTGCCACTTATATTCTTTGACTACCTTAGGGTATTTGGTGGCAGATGGCTTCTCAGAGGATATTACCAGATAGACAGGTAAAACTCTGGGTAAGTCATCCCTGACTCTGGCACATACTGGCAAGCTTGAATCCGATCCTTGTACCTTCTCTTCCAGCTCATCAGTTTTGATAATTTCCTCAATCTTTTCAAGCCTTCTTACTACTGCCTTTTGTAAAGTCTAACTCTCCCGTTCGGTGCTCCATTCTAAAGCTCTCATTGATTCATTTGTCTTCTGGTCCTTATTCTGCGCATATAATTCCAAGGTATGAAATTTGTCTAGTAAAGGTATTGTCTCATCCTTGAACATAATTTTGATAGCATACATATTGCTTTCCTGGAGAG
The DNA here is from genome assembly GCA_025134845.1 of Neodon shergylaensis. Taxonomy (NCBI): domain Eukaryota; kingdom Metazoa; phylum Chordata; class Mammalia; order Rodentia; family Cricetidae; genus Neodon; species Neodon shergylaensis. The sequence goes on from JABTXL010006405.1 coordinate 6,953,825, forward strand.
ACACCCTATCCAAAAACTTATCATAACATTTCAACAGATTCTGGTTATTAAATTCAACTGTATACATTCTTTCAGATAATTTCTCAGCACCCTTCAACATGGATTGGACTTTGTAAAATTAATGTTATTCTTTTCAATAGTATTAATTTTTTCAGCTAGCTGTACATTATTATTCTGTAAAGACTATCATTTCTAAAAGTGCCTCATTCTTGGCTATGTTATCAAACCATTCTCTTAATGATACAATATGAAAAACAAAACTAACTGCCAAAATCAAATAAATGGATGTATAAGGAAAATCACATAAACCTTGCAGAATACTATATATAGCATAAGCAAAATGCTTATTAAATTCCTGAATGGCAATATTGTCAGTAATCATGTAATTTTCAAAACATACCTGCCGTAGGCAATTACAGTGAATTGGAATATGTGTAATAAAATTTACTGGCCAACAGGTGTAGTGGTTGTACCTGCACGGCAGAGGGATGTGCCAGAGAAGCTCCCGCCAGCTTCTCAGGGATTGTTTGCTCTGGTTCCTTGCACCGCTGCCTACTTAGATACTGTTTAACAAATTAAGAGCAATTATTAAGGACAATTAAAGTGATTCCGATAGTTAGTAGTCAGAATAAGAAGGAAGCCCAAAGCTTTCTATCAGTTGTGAGCCTGGAACTGTGCAACACCAGCAGAAGAAATGCTGCAGGGATCGCTGACTGGGTCATGATACACAAGTGGGGAAAGTCAGGTTTCTAAGCAGCAGCAGATGGGCTATGAGTGGGCGAGAAACATTGCCCGGGGTGACGAACCAGGAACACGGTCCCAGTTGGTGTGGACTCATTTATTTTCCACGTTGGGATGCCAGATGAAACAGAACACGTCAAGTGGGGGGAAGACAAATTAAATAATCCCACACTACCTCCAAATAGGTTATACTAAAGTTTTTATTTATTAAAAGGGAAACTCACAGAAGAGGAACCAGCGTTCAACATCCAGATGTGGAGCGAGGGAAGAGAGGGGCGAGCAGGCAGGACTGTGTCTTTTTGGTACCCTAACCCACACCTCAACCTCGTCTAGTCTCTCAATGCCATTGGTGGAAGGAGGTTCTCAATCATCAAGGGGTCTTAATTTACAAGTAGAGATGGTGACAATATCTTGTGCTCTGTGAAAAATAAATTATAGAGAACTGTGTTCGAACTTCAGGAATACTGTGCTCTTAGAGGTACTAAATACACAAAGAGTTTTTTGTTTTGTTTTGTTTTCTGTCTTTATATCTCTAACTTTACTCACTATGTTAGGTTTTTTATTGCTATTTAGAAAGAAACATACATTTATGTTCACATCATGAGTTTTAAAATTCAACTTACTACTGTGCAGTGTAGATATTGCACATGTAATGGATATGGAGCCATCAGACTTCCACAGTTTGGGTACCTAATGTACATGCAGACACATTTTCTTCACACTGGCACTGGGAAATACTGCACCAAGGTAGTCCAACTGTTTTGTTTGTTTTTGTTGATTTCATTCTATTTATTTTGATGTCTCCATTTAGCAGGTAGGTGTCAATCATTCATAATAATGTGTTCCAGTATGATGTTATACCAGCACAATCTATTTCAGTCATAGTCATCCCCCTGCTTCTCCCATTACTTGCCTTCTTCCAACTTCATTAACCCCTTACTCTTTTCCAGCTTTCCTTCATTCTACTCTCTTACCATGTGTGTGTGTGTGTGTGTGTGTGTGTGTGTGCGTATGTGTGTGTCACACTGAGTTGCATCAGGGTTGTTTGTTTAGGGCAGAGATATATTTATAGGAGCGTGTACATCTTACCAGTGCCTACACCACTAAGGACAATGCCTCACCCCTCATGTAAATTGCCATCTACCTGTTAAGTATATATATTTGGCACATCATTTTTTTTCTTTTAAGAAGGAAAACTCCGCTGCTTTGTTTTGCAACCTCTGTTATAAAATCTTTTTGTTTTTAGTCATATGAATATGTATATGTTTGTATGTACGTGTGTGCATGTGGGTGCTGGTGTCAGCAGATGCTAGAGGTGTTGGATCCCCCGGGGCTTCAGGTACAGGTGGTTGCAAGCTTCCTGACCTGGATGCTGGTAACTGGCCTCAGGAAACTCTGGAAGAGCAATACATGCTCTTAACTGCTGAACCATCTCTCCAGCCTCATGCTATTTCTCTAATGTATTGTAAGTTTTGTTATTTTTGAGGTAACTGTCATTTGCTAGGCATGGCAAACATCTCTTTCCACCTTCTACCTACAATTCTTATTTTAATAAGCCAATAGTTTTGAACTCTGTCAAGTCTGAATTCTACTTTCATTTAGAGTTAATATAATTTATGTCACCAGTAACCAGATGCTAATATCCTAACTGGATATTATTTCATTTATTGTTTCCGCTAGAAATGTCTGTATTTTAGCCAACCCGACCATTTTGCTGTTTCTTTCCCTTGTTTCAGCTCATGTACTGTCTCTGTTGTAAGGAAGCAAAGTCATTGACCTCTTATGTCAGCATGAATGTATCTGAGCAAATAGCAGCTATTTCTTTATCTGTTGAACATGACTAGATAAACTCTGTGATAGTCCTCATGACTGCAAGAAGGGGCTATATTTATAGCATTTTCTTTAAGACCCACTCTCTACTATAGTATGGGAGTGAAATGAGTGCTACACTGTGCATTAGTTGCGTTTTGTAGTGCATATAGTTTCTGTACTGTTATCTTTAGTGTTAGAGTAGCATGTTGCTACTGCAATATCTTCAGACATTAGAAAATTAGGCCATCCTGGTTTACTATTTTGTTGCTGTGATAAAATACTGACCAAAAGTAACTTTGAGGAGAGTGGGAAATGTTTATTCATAGGAACCTAGAATCATGCTCAAAATTCATCCTGGAGTCAATGAAAAGCCCAAACTGAGAAAATCATGAGAATGAAAATATATGGCATGATTAAAATGTTAGGAATTGTCTGGTGCATACTCTAGCTCTGTGAAGACTGACTATCTCCTGGTAGGGATGTCTCCCTGGGAGCCTCTATTAATTCCTCTTCACACTGACAAAATCTCATCCAGTGAGCTGAGCTGGCTCAGCAGTAAACATGTTCCCATTATCATGCTCTTTCTTCAGCCACATTTACAAGCTGAACAATTGCCTCCCTCTAACATATACCTCATATAATGTGAACGTATTTGATACAAACGGAAGTCATTTCTCCTCATCACAGAACATCAATTCCTAAGATGATTGGATAGTTATAATTTAACTGACTGTGATATCATTTTGATGTTTAATACAAAGGACATGCTTTTCTTATTGTTTATGGATGGTGATAATAAGTAGTCCTGTTAATATACTTCTGTTTTTCTATGCATGGCCAAGTAATTTTAGAAATAATACCATTTTGTTTATTATTGAAGACCTGGTGGATTAGCTTAATTACCACATAGAGGATGTATTATTGTTCCTTAAAATGTAGAGGATAGCTTGTTAGTTCTTTTTTGCCTGGTGATGGTTTTTTTCCCCATGTATTATAATTATTTTCTGTGTACATTATTTCTGGCTATCAGAAAGGGGTTAGAGTCTCTACAAGGAGTAACTTGAGATGAGTGGCATTTTGATTACTCCAGAAAATTATATATTTTTTGGAAAAGAGTTTTATACATTGAGAAATTCATATTCAGATGTTTGGATGAAGTTATAAAAATTGTATTGTTCATAAGAGACCTGTAAAATATAAATTACATTTTGTTTATTTATTTAGTGTGTAAATATGTGTGTGATTCTGCAAATACACATATACACACACACGGAAACACACACATGGATACATACACATGCACTCTTTGGCAGCCTCCTAGCATGTGTGTGGAGGTCAGAAGACATATCACTGGGTTAGATTTTCTCCTTGCATCATGTAGACTTCATTGATCAAACTCAGGTCATCAGACCTGCAGCAGGCAACTTTTATCCCCCCACACCACCAAGTCTGTCCTGAAAGAGGTCTCTGTTGAGACTTCTCATCACCTGAACTTTCCACTAGAAATTGAGTGAGAAATGCTGTTTCATTGTTTGTGTGTTTGTGTTAAGCAATGTTCACATTACTAAGAGTCTGAAGTCAGCTTCATAGTACAAAACAGGACATTATCAGAGAAGCAATAGATTTGAAGAAAAGTTTTTGAGGCACAAAACTGCTAATATGGATACTAATTTTAACATAAATGTGCATTTTAATTTCATCAGTGAAATGTAGATTTACTGAAAATTACTTTCTGTAGATTTTGGGTTTTACCAATATCTTATTTTTGGCCTCTTAACTTGCTCAATGCACAATTCATAGCTTATGTAAATAACAATAAAACACAGAACTGGGAAGAAAAGGCAGTGTGATGTACTATCATCCACTGTAAGCACCTTTCCTTATATGTGAAGGGTTTTCTTGCTGCCCAAAGACACATTGGTCAGGTCACCTCAGCAGCCCTAATGGAGTGCTTACAGAAAGCTTCAGTTTTCATTAGACACCTTAAAAATGCTCCAGGGTTTTAAAAAAGTATCTGCATTTGAAAGTACAGATTATTAAAGCAGCACTATTCTGGATAGTTTTCTCTAATATTAAAATAGTTTTGTAAAATTATTTTTCTTCTTGAAAAAAAAAGCCATGCTTTATTTGAAAAGAAAATCTACCTTCAGCTTGAAACCTTTTTTAGTCTTTTACTCCCAGAGATATGTGGAGAAATTTCTAATCCTTAGAACTCTAAGGAATAGTATAGTTTGCCTGAAACGCCACAAATAAAAATGCAAGTCTTTAATTCCAGCACTCGGGAAGCAGAGGCAGGTGGATCTCTGTTGAGTTTGAGGCCAGCCTTGTCTACAAGAGCTAGTTCTCCAGGACAGGCTCCAAATCCAAAGAGAAACCATGTCTCAAACAAACAAACAAAAAACCTCACCAAGCTTGGAAAAAGTACAGTAACATAGGGGCATATATGTTTCTGCAATTCTTCAAAACTTTTATTTGTGAAATTAGTCATCAACAATTTTGAAAATTAAATAACTATCTCTGATATGTTGAGAAACAACAGTGACATGTCTTTGAGAGTCATGTAGTATAAGATGAAACACAGTGTGCCAGATGAATAAAAATCCAAGTAAAACATGTATTTTATTTTGAGATTTTCTATACACATCTCAGACTGCTCACATGAAGAACAACTAAATAAAGTAATGTGTATAATGCAGTGAAAAGTGACGTACTAAGGTGAAAGATAGACCAGGAAAAGTTTAAAGTTTACTTTAACAGGAAACAAATTTCTGGAATTAGGTAACTCTCCACCTGAAGCTAGTTTGGAATTCCCTCTTCATCAACATACTTGTTATCTTTGTAACAGACAAAAAATTACTGGCAGAAAAATATGATGAGATCCAGTTGCCATATTCGTAATATTTGGTCTCTCCCTTCCCCTCTTTGGCTAGAAGCTAAGCTGCAGTGATTGGCTGAGGATAAGTTACTTAGCCACAGTGGAATGCTCTCTTATTAGGGTACAATGTGCTTGCACATCTAACCAGTACAAGTTCACTATGTAAAGATCTTCTTTGAAATGAAGTTTCATTTCATCCCAACATGAAGTTGGTTTAGAATAAGTTATTCTAGGTCAGCAGATGCATTAGCAAATAGAAAATGTTGAACCAATCTTTGCTATCAACTTATATCACTCTAAGAATCTGCTAGCAGTTCCCTAACAATCACAATGATAATTTGAGGTAATGCATCATATGAGACAGAACATGTAGCCTCTGTCTTTTTGAGTCTAAGTCAACTTTAGTATTGTGGGTTTTTTTCCCATAAATTTCATTTTTTACAGCTTAATAAAATTCCATTATATACATATGGTACTAGTTGCTGTCTTGTTCTAGTGAGTCTCTAAAAGCTGATAGAATCATGCAGGTTATGGTCAAGGAAAAGCTTCACCTTGTAAGAGATTGAACAAATTTATTAATATAACATATTATTAAATGACATTTCAAAAATTTGCTTCTCAACTTCAAATGCTTTAAGTTTGGTAATCATTTAAAAAAGTAACCTCAACTTTCCTTAGTTTATGATGGAAGGCTAAACAATATAATATAGAAGGCCACGTTTTTGCTGCAGGTTTTAATTGGCATCTTGCTTATCAATTATTTACTATCTAGTTATTTGTATATTTATAGTGTAACTTCATAAATTCTTGTTCAGAAATGTTTTGTTTCCAGTTAATTCATTTTTAAAAATAGCACACAAAAAGTATTAGATATCCTGGTGGCATTATTAAAAAATGTGTTTAAGTAGATTTTTTCCCCCTCATTTTCTTTATTCCTTACCATACCATCCCCAATTTTAATCACTACCCACTTTCTTTTACTCTTTCATGTCTCATTCGACATTTTTTTCTCTCTCCTACTTATACACTTTTCTATCAACATTCCCCCCCTTGTGGTCTCTTTTAACTTTGCATACATTTAAGTGAGTGTGTGTGTTTGTACATTATAAATTGCAGGCTTGAATTTTCATATGAATAAAAACTAATGGCCTTCATCTTTCTGAGTTTAGGTCACCTAATATTGGACTTTCGAAATCCATCCATTTTTTTTTCTGCAAATGAAAATTTTCTTTTATCTGATTGAAATATATGGTGTGTATATTCCATATTCTCATATTAATTTATCTGTTGATGTATATCTAGACTGGCTTTCTAGCTCTACTGTTGCATACTGAGCAGCAAAATATGGGTGTGTAATGATCTCTGTTGTAGGATATGAATTCTTTTGGGTTTGTATAAAGGAATGCTGTAGCTTGGTTATATGATACCATCTTTTGAGAAACCCCAATACCAACCTTCACACAGACTGTACTGGTTTGCACCTGTACCAGCAATGAATAAACATTCTTCTTTCCCACGCAATCACCAGAATTCGTAATCAAACTTCTTAAAGATAGCCATTCTGATTGGAATGAGGTGGTGTTTCATAGTTTAGTTTGCATTTCCCTGATGGCCAGTAATGTTAAAAACTCTTAAAAATACTGTCTTGCTCAGTGTTGATACAAGGGGAAGGGCCTTGGTCCTACTTCAACTTGGTATAACACTTCGTTGACTCCTCAAGGGAGGCCTTACCTCTGAGGAGTGGATAGGATGTGGGACAGGAGGAGGTGGGGTGACTGGAGAAGGGGAGGGAGGAGGAACTTGGGATAGTTTGTAAATTTAGAAAAATTTTAAATAAAGAAATACTGTCTGATCAATTTGTGATAACTACTCTTTTTTCCCCCCTAGGGTTGATTAGAAACCTCAATTTTTTTTTTGTGTGTTGAATGTTTTGTGAGCCTTTGTAAATGCTGACCATGAGCCCCCTGCCTGAAGTTAAGCTGTTAAAGAGCTTCTGTCATTCTGAGGGCTGTTTGCTGTGCTGATAATTTCTTTTGACATGCCTATTGTTAAACCCTAAGGCTGATTCCTGTGCTACTGGGGCTTTTTTCAGAAAGTTCCTGCCTTTTTCTCTGTCTTGAAGTACATTCTCTGTTTTTCAAAAACCTTTCATTCATACCAGCAGCAGGCACACATTCTTTTTCCTTCACAGTTCACCAGGTGATATGGATTGAGAACAATCCACACACACTTTTGCTCATTCCAGTCAAACACTGATGATGATGATGATCTGTAATAGAATTCTTTGGGTTTCTATATTATCTATTTGCACCTATTTGTCAAATTATATTTTCAGATATTTCCACATATGTTGTAGTTTGTATCTTCTACTCCATTACTTATTATTGTGTCTTCAACTCCATTTCTGTTGCAGGAGAGTCTATGCTTGATATAATTTCATTTTTCTCTTTTTGTTTTTATTAGCTACCATACACCAAAATCTTTGTTTGCTGTTATGTTCTAGTATATGTATCTCTTGTTATGTTTATTGTGTGTTTCTCAAATTTCAGTTATTTAGCTATATTTAGTTGATTTGGAGTCATGTCAAGAACAAAGAATTAGCTATATTTGAAGTTATACTATTTAGGACATTCTTAGAAAATGCTAATCAGTGATTGTGCCATAGAAATATGTATTAATTGTCTTTGCACATTAAACTTTTCAATCATTCACACCTTTCATAGGTATTTACAGGTGAATTTCCAGATGTTGGCACACACACAATTTTTTCTATCATTTTAGAACACCATGAACATACAATAGAAACAAAATCATAAGCCAATTCCCCTTAATGAATGGATATGGGTGCAAAAATTGAGTAAATAATGGAACTGCTAATTCAACAGAATGCCAAAAATATCCTTTTCCATGATGAAGTTGCCTTTATCCCAGAGATTCAACACTCAAAAACAAATGCTTGTAATATAATAAATAAATAGACACAATGAAAATCATATGATCATATCAATATACACAAAAGCAGGCCTCTGAAAATTTCAATATGACTTTATGATAAATACTAAACAATTAAGACTAGAATAAACAATAATCCAAGAATAAGAAATTAAATGAATAAAAATAATTATAAGAGAAAGAAAGCTATCATCATTTGCAGATTCTATGATTCCCCAGGTAAGAGACCATACAAATTCTACCAGAAATTTCTAGAACCCATGGAATGCTTTGGAAAACTATCCAAACACAAAATGAGCATATAAAAATTAGTAGCCTTTCATGCCAATAATGGTAATTTAAATATTTCCATGGAATAAAGCCAACTGAGAGAGCAAAAACTTTCCAATAAAAGCCTGAAAGAAACTGAAGAATAAACTCAAAGCTAAGAAGCTTTCCCATGTGCATGGAACACTAGAATTCATAGTGTGAAAATGACTGTAACTGAAGGCAATCTATAGACCTGATGCAATTGCCATCAAAATTACAATAATATTCTTCATACAAATAGGAAAAAAATGACTAAAATTCACATGGAAGCCCAAAAGACCCCAAGGAGCAAAGACAATTCTGAGGAAAAGAATCATCTTAGGAGTATCACCATACCTCATTTCAAGCTATATTACAGACCACAGTAATGAGAACAGAATGGTTCTGCCACACAACTAGGCACATCAATCAGTGGAATGGAATAGAGGACCCAGAAAGAAATTCCAAGAGTGTAGCACCCTGACTCTGTCAAACAAACAAATAAACAAGCAAAAATCATGCACTGGAGAAAACACAGACTCTTCAACAAATGGTGCTGGAAAACTTGATATTCACATATAGAAAAATAAAAGTATCCTAGCTCTCATTTTGTAAAACAAATTAATTCAAAATGCATCAACAACTTTAATATTAGACATGAAATTCTGATAATACTGGAGAAAAATTAGAAATAACTTCAAGATACAGGCAAGGACTTTCAAAAAGGACCTTAACAGTTCAGGAAACAAAGCCAAGTATTGACATGTAGTGTTGCATGAAATATAAATGCTTCTGCAAAATAAAGAAAACAATTGTGCAAAATTATAGCGTATGAAATGAGACAAAACCTTTTGAAGTTGCACATCTGACAGAGGTTTAAAATATATAAAGAACCTCTAGGTATAAATACAACACTCAAACAAACCAAACAATATATAAACTAGTGAAATGAACAGACAGTTTTGAAAAGCAATGTTCTAAGAGAAGGGACTAGCAGGACAAAATTGATATGAAAGGGAAAATGGGAAAACAGGAGGGGATCTTTAATTCCTTTTAAGCAGTTACTCATGCAAAAGAGAAGGAAAAGGAGGACGAAAAGTTAATACCCCAAGAGGTCTCCATTGTTTAAGACACTGTGAACTTTAGAAACGGGACTTAGGAAGTGATCCTAAAAACTAGCTTCCATATTAACAAGAGATACTATACAATCTTCCAAGGGAAGGAAAAAAACCAATAATCCAACCTGGTTGTTCTACCCCTTATCTACAACAAAGACCAGTAAGGCAAGATAATTGTAGTGGTTCAATGTTAGTGTTCTTAAATTGGCAGTAACCAAAAACTGTCTTATTGGACTTAAGCCCATATATTAGTTTTTCTTTTTCTTACTGTGATAAAAACACCACACCTAAAGCAATTTATATATACTAGCATATCCATATATGTATTTATTGATTTATTTAAAAAAATTCTCATTTTCTCATTTATCATACCAATCCCAGTTCCCACTCCCTCCCCTCCTCCTCCACCCTCATCCCAGACCCCCATCCACTCCACAGAGATGGTAAGGCACATTGCTTTGGGGAAGGTCTAAGGCCCTCCCCACTATATCTAGGCTGAGCAAGATATCCCTCTAAAGAGAATGGGCTCCAAAAAGCCAGTACAAGCAGTAGGGATAAATCCTGGTCCCACTGCCAGTGGCCCCACAGTCTGCCCCAGCCATACAACTGTCACTCACATTCAGAGGGACTAGTTTGGTCTTATGCTGGTTCCTTCCCTGTAAGGCCAGAGTTGGTGAGCTCCCATTAGCTCAAGTAAGCTGTTTCAATTGGTATCCCTATCATGGTATTGACATGTTTGCTCATATTCTTACTCCTCCCACTCTTTGACTGGACTTTGGGAGCTCAGTCCAGTGCGATGCTATGGATCTTTGCTTCTGTTTCCATCAGTTGCTAGATGAAAGTTATATAGTGGCATTTAAGATAGTCATCAATGCTCTCCATGTCTGTCCTTCCCTCAACTCAACTATCCTGTTGCATATCCATATATTATAGTGTTCTTCACAATAGTCAAGAAATAGAATCCATTTATCCTCTCTCTCTCTCTCTGCCCCCTAACTATCCATCTGTAGAAGGAGGCTGGTTGTTTGCTTCCGAATTTTCAGCTCCAAAATAATACAGAAACTGTATTGATCAAATTATTGCTTGGCCAATTAGCTCTAGCTTCTTATTGGCTAGGTCTTACATCTTAATTTAAACCATTTCTATTAATCTGTATATTACCACGTGGCTGTGGCTTACTGGCAAGTTTCTGGCTTGTCTTTCCAGTGATGGCTACATGGTATCTCTTGACTCTGCCTTCCTTTTCTCAGCATCCAGTATAGTGTTCCCCATCTAGTTCTACTTTCCCTATCAACAGTCCAAGGCAGTTTCTTTATTTCTTTATTCATTAACCAATGAAAACAACACATATACGGAAGAACCTCCTACTCTATCCTCTATCTATCTATCTATCTATCTATCTATCTATCTATCTATCTATCTATCTATC
>JABTXL010006405.1:6965217-7032831 GCA_025134845.1 Neodon shergylaensis
CTATCTATCTATCTATCTATCTATCTATCTATCTATCTATCTATCTAATCTATCTATCGCCTACCCATCATCTATCTTCTATCTTTCTATTTATCTCAGATAATTAGTAACAAAACTCTCTAGGGACAAAGAAGAATAATGGAGAGAGTAGGAGACAAAAGGTGGTGGTTGGTGTGGTAAATGTAGTGTAAGTTTAAGATATGCTTCTATAAAAATGTATCTATGAAATCCCATAATCATTTTCAGAGAATATGCATGAATAAAATATAATATGAAAACAAATTCCAATTTACTCTAATGATTGTTTAAGCAATAACAACTTGTACAAAGTTGTACTAAGATTTTTGTTTGATTTTTCATTTTATGAAAAACAGAAAATATCCTTTTAGAGTTTAACGTACTATATCTGAAATGCAATCACTGATTGGCCCATGCCTATCCCTGGCTCTGGGTTGTGCTCTTCTCTTGTCATCTCATCTGAGCACCATCTCAACCTCCACTGGCCTTGTACTCTTTTCTCACTTGTTTAGGACTTTCAATCATAATAAATGTACTAGATTAAGTTTATCCTTCTGAACAATAGCCTCAACATGTATAATTATATTTCCATTGTTCTATGCTCAATTGAGGTCACATTCTGACCTCTTCATGGTTAGTTTTTTTTGTTTTAATAAGCTTATAAGCAGCTACAAATAGTAGGATGCACAATTTGATAAATATAGAGTTAGAGAAATACCCATGCTACCATTACCACAATACAAGGTATAGATACATACAGGACTTCTAGATTCCTATCGCTCTTTGTTTTGTTTATGTTTTATTGTCATAAGAAAATTAATCAGGAAATGCACCCTTTTAGAAAAACTTTAGAATGAAGAATACCATTTTTTTTTAATTATGGGACCTGTGTTATATAATATAATAAACTACTTTTAATTTTATCAGAAGGGAAAATGCATCTCAGTGATACTACCCTTGCCCAGCCAATATAATGTTCTAGTCTCAATCAATAATCATGGCTAGAGAAAAATCGAAGTGATTTTATTTCCTTTTTTAAAGGTTTATTTATTTATTACGTATAAAATATTCTGCCTGCATGTATTCCTGCATGTCAAAAGAGGCACTAGATGTAATTATATAGATGGTTGTGAGCCACCATGTGGTTGCTGGAAATTTAATACAAGACCTCTGGAAGAGCAGTCAGTGATCATAACCTCCGAACCATCACTCCACCCTGTAATATTTCCTTTTTGGGATGAAGATTACTCAGAAAAAGGCTTTTCAAGCTAAAGTGTGAATATTCAATTGAAAATATTAACATATTTTAAAATAGTTTTCTTTCAAAGAGTTCTTAGGAAAATATTCAATAAAATTGCATAAAATATTCAATATTATAATAAATTGACATATGCAATATGACAGAAAATCAAGATGAATCTTAGGCCAATGATGAAAATTCACAGCTATATGAGCCACATTTGTAAAGTAGGGAATACTTCTAATCTCTTGACACGGTGATGGAGATCTCAGAATTGCCTTATGAGGCGGCTGCTACATTAAAATGACAGAGAATTCATCTTCCTGAAGTAAAATAAATCATAAATTATTATCACTATTTTTGTAGACTGAAAAAAATTTGTAGCTCATTTCATATATAATTATCAATTTCAAGACAAACACTAAATATTCCATTATTTTAAATTTGTGTTCAATATCTTCTATCACTTCATTTTGCTTATAAAATGTATTTTTTTGTCTTTTTATTTTCCTTAAAAATGGTATTTTAATGACATAATGACCTTATATATATTATATTGAGAACCCAAAGAATATATGAGTAATTTTTGCTGAACCATTGGGTTTTTACTAAGCTTTTCAGTTAAAAATAAGTTATGATATCTAAGGGAAGCTATCCATCTATTTTTGTTCTTTTAATCTTTCTTTATATATGGATCTCATTTGTCTGCATTTAAATTATGTTATTTTGACTGGATTTTGCACCCTTGAATTATTTCATTAAACATAAGATAATTAAGATACTAAAATGCTAAAATATCCATTTCAAGGAACTCTCTCTGGAGAGTGCACTGCATACTAAAGCTTATTTGTCATCATTGAATCACGTGCTTCCCCTGTGTGCAGTTATAAATCTAATTTTTAGAAATGCATTTGTAAATGTTACAGCAAAAATCTTCATTAAGGGCTACCAAATATGTCGTGATAAATTTTGTGTCATCTACTATACATATTATAGCATGCACTTATGAACATGCATGAACCAGACATACAAACACTGGTGGAAGTCCATACAGTGGAGAGTCATGTGACCCACACCCTACTCTGCCCCAAACAGAATCATAGCAATGCTCGTGCCAAAGAAATTTCATAATATAAGCAGAAACTCATCTACACCAGCCAAAGTACCCTACCGCAGGATCTCTAATACTAGCAGTGGGTCTGCCTAGTTTAGAATTTCATGTGCAAGGCTTCTACACCTAATGCATCTCTGAGTTGTTTTCTTTCATTCACATCTTTCTGAAGATGGTGTGTATTAGTGGATGAAACTGTGCTTTTTATTCTTGTTGTTTTAGTGTTACACAATGGAAACAAACCACAGTCTTCTTCATCTTACATGGAAGCATTCTTTGGTGTTTTCTCATTACATGACCATGGGCATGTGGGAAGCATAGCTATGCACAGGATTGAAACGAAGCAGTTAGAATATAAAATGTGAATATGTGTTTAGTAAGGATAGACACTGTCTTTTTACCAAAGTGTTACTTCCAGCTCATAATATCTATTTTATGGTGGGAGATAGCATTTTTCCTGAGCACAAACACAACTGAAAAGTTGCACCCTTATTAGCAAATTTGACACTGATTTAATGAAGTAATGATTCAAAACATTTGTCTATTTTTCCTGGAGTTCACTTTGTTTACCTTATTGATTTGGAGGAGCTTTTTTTTTATTTATTAAAGATTTCTGTCTCTTCCCCACCGCCGCCTCCCCTTTCCCTCCCCCTCCCCCAATCAAGTCCCCCTCCCTCATCAGCCCAAAGAGCAGTCAGGGTTCCCTGCCCTGTGTGAAGTCCAAGGACCCAAGGACCACCCACTGGAGGAGCTTTTTACATATTTTGCAGATGATTCCTTTGCAGGATATAAATGTAGTGAGTCATCATTGCTAACAGATAATATGCTTGAACATTTGTTTACTAATTAAATGTTCTTTTAATTAAAGTAGTCATCATTAATAACACTTTTGTAAACATTCACATTTGTGCGCATAAACGTGAGAATTTTGATACAAATTTTGACATACAGATTTCTAGCTGAGTTTACACAAGTTTCAGCCGCCATACAGAGATAGACAAAGGATGGACAGGTCAAGGAGTCATGCAGCGTAGCATGAGAAGCTACAGATTTGGTTGCTCTTTTTGCTGCTGTGAGGAAATGTCTGACCATAAGGAACCTGTGAGAGGAGAAGGAAGGATTGATTTCATCTCACAGGACATAGCACATCACTGAAGGAAGTCGAAGAAAGAACTGGAGCAGACACCATGGAGAAGCTCTGCTAGAGGACACCATGGCTCAGAATCAGGGCCATGCTCAGCTTTCTTCTATAGCCCAGGCCACCTGCCTATGGATGGTTCATCCCACAGTCTGCTGCGACTTCCCATGTCAATGTTCCCAGGTGACTCAAGGTGATGACAAGTTAATAATAAAAAATAGCTAGCAGAGGGACACACTGGAAAGATACGAACCAAACTCTGACATTGCTCATTGAAGAGGCCTCTACTTAGTAACATAAAATAGAAATAAGAGTGATCTTTAAAATTAAGTTTATAATCACATCACACCCTCCCCCCCCCACACACAAGATTTTGATGGCTTTACCGAGCAAAAGCAATTTGATTAGAAATAGCTGGCCATGCCTTCAGATCTAGTCTCATGTTAGCCCCGACTGCAATGGGATCTTTTTGTTTTGTAAAGCTTTTTCTGTTGCTGTTGTTGGGACAGTTTTCATTACACATCCCAGCTTGCCTTTGAATTCACATGCTTCTCAGGTTGCTGTTGAAACTACAATGAATGATCTTCCTGCCTCAGCTTCCTGAGTGCTGATTTACAGTCATATGTCACCATGGACTTCCTGTAACAGGCTCTTTTAATAGTAGAACTTTTAATAGCTTACAACATTGTGCAACACACAAACACATACACACATTAGTGTTTTGTGACATTTTGAAAAAAATATTTGCCTGTAAAATTAACAGCTGGGGTGTGGCAATTCATTTAATTCAGTGATTTGGTGATTTTGTCAAAGATTTAAGTGTCTTTCAACTTTTTCTTAGCTGTCTTTAGACCATTCTCCCATGCCCCCACCATTTTGGTGTGAAACTCAGACAAACTATCCTAGCTGATTGTTTTGTGCCCTTCCCCGGCTCCCAGTTTCAAGCAAGGAGCCAATCCTTAAAATTCCTCAGAAGGCTCTATTTATTTCTCTGTCAATGACATTGACTCGACACCACCCTTGCCCTAAATCTGTATTTTATACCCATAATGCAAGTTGGTTGAATATGTGCCGTGCCCTGCACACCAGCGTAACACATCGCCTTTGTTACCATCTTAAATGATATAAGACGGAACACATTGTGGCCCTTTCCCCATCATTGATTTTGCTGATTTTGCGATAACAGTTAGTGTACATCCTTCTAAGGGTCCTAGAGACTTTCAGAGTTTATCAGAGCAAAGAAATTTTACCACAGCATTTGAGTTATTCTTGGCTGTTCCATTTTACTTTACATGTGGTAAATATTTCTAGAAGTGGGTTGAAACATGCTATTATAACAGACTTCATTTGTAAAAGTGAGAATCAGAAATTTTCCATAAACTAAACCCTAACAATGCACAAAGGTCATTACCACTCTTCACATCTTTCTTTTCTGATCCAAGAAAACATAGCCCTTAAAAACTGTAGATTATGTGATAGTTATTTTTAAATGGATCATTCAAAAATAGCTTAGCCAATGTGAGAAGATTTAGTTTACAAATAGGAAAGCTCTTTGTGCTAAACAAATTTTAATAGGGTCCTGACCCAGAAGATCCTGAAACCTGATATGAGAAGTTTGACACTGTTCTATGTCCACAGCACTCTCCAAGCCTTTCCATCTCTTCTGTCACCCTTCCCCATCTTTCATTGGTTATCATAAATTTCCCATGTCTGTGTAATGGCCACAGATTGTGTATTAGTTGCTGGAACTGCAGTCTTCCCAAGTGTTTACTATTCTTTCTACCCACTCAGACAGAGTACTTCTCCTCACTCTTTATTAACACATCTATCTCTGCACCTGAGAGTCAGCTGTCAGGCATCAGTGGGACATGGGGTTGCAGAATCAAAAAAATCTTGATTTATTCACATAATCCTTTTCTTCACTTTAAACTGCCATTGGAAAAATGTTGGATTTAATCCAGGTAACACAGACTCAGGGAGACAAACACTGCATATCCCCTCTTTTATGAATATCTTAGGCTTTAATTTTGACACATGTGTATTTATATGATAGTGTGTGTGGACTGATATCATGAAACAAGAAAGTCATCCACCAGAGAGAGAAAGATGTAATAAAAGGGTGTAGGGGAATAAGAGAAAACATATACCACGAATGTAGAAAGTAGAGTATTTGAAGGAGAAGGCTGCAAATAAAGGATCAGGGAGATGAAGAGGTGTGTCTACTAAAACACTGTGTATAAAAATGTCATAAGGAGATACATAGGTTTATATGCTAATAAAAGCAAAGATAAAAAGGCAAATAAAATGTTTTCATGACTTTCAAAGGAGAGGTGACAGACATGTAACCTTCATCACAGTTCATTGTTAGAATAGCTCTACTGTGTGATGCTGAGTGCTTGTCTAATTGAGAAAATAACGTTTATACTTAGGTTTGTACAGGGCACATGTGTATATATATCAATACTACTATTACATCTACTGTGCATATTGTATCCTTTTCAGATGTGAGGAGAATGTTATATTAGGTGGTGGTTTAATTGAAGGTATCTGTCATTAAGAGCATGAAACTAAGTCCTGGAAGGGTAGCCCACTCAGAAGGTTGAAGCTAGGAGATTGTGAATTGAAACCAGCCTGAACTACATAGCCATGCCTCAAAAAGAAAAGAGAAACATAAGGAAAAGAAAGAAAAGAGGAAAAAAAATTTGGACAAAAGAATATGAGCTAGAAAAGCAAATTTGAGTTCATTTTCAGATGCTGAGTTTTAGATATAGCAACAACATTCAGATGGAAACTACTAGCAATCTAAGTAGTCTTTAGTAGCCCAGGGCTGACATTTGGAAGGAATGTTGGATACTTGGGATTAATCTACTCATCTTTGATTCTAAATCACCTTTGTATGTGTACCCCACACTCATATAACTGATACATATAGTCATCTTATTATTTCTTATAGTATTCCTTAGTATGCTCACCTAACTTGTTTGAGCTCACTAGGCCTCCTCAGCAATATAGACTCTATAGGTTCTAGGTTCCTCTGAACTACAGAGTTGTCACTTTTTATAGGATACCTCCTATTTCCAGGTAACATTACTACTTGATAGTTGAGCTAAATGGTAAACATTTGAATAAAGATAAATTTTTCATGGAGAAGAGTCTTATTACATCTGACTAATATTAAAAGACTTAATCATTTTGATTGATGCATAATAACATGCCAAAAGTGTAATGACTTTATTACTTATTCAGTTACAAGATATAATCAGGAATATGCATCATCCCATATGTATAACACACATTTGATCCCATATGAGTTTGTCAGGTCCTCTACCACAAGGTAATGCAGAAATCAATCAGCTATTGTTTGGAAATGTGCTAAAACCCTCAGAATTTCATTAAAAAATCATGTCAATAGTAAAGGTTAAAAAAAAAAAGACTTATCCACCACATGGCAACAAGCCAAGGAAATGTCCTCCTTGTTTTTTACTGAACACCACTGTCTGTAGAAAGTAACCCAAAGGACACTCAAAGCAATAAAATTTGGCAGATGGATGTGTTCCATTTTGCAGAATTTAGAAAACTAAAATAGGTATACCACTCCATTTATACATACTCAGTTTTTCAATGTGCAACTGCTTTGAGATTGGAAAGGGCTGATTCAGTAATCACGCATTTGATAGAAGTTAAGGTCATCATAGGTATTCCTGTACAAATAAAATAAGACAATGCTCCAGAATATGCCTCTAAGAGAATGAAATAGGTTTTTGCTTATTATAGAATAAAGCATTGCACAGGTATACCACACAATTGTACAGGCCAGGCAGATATAGAAAAATCAAACTGAACTTTAAAGAATATGTTAAATAAACAGAAAAGGATAATAAATACCCCCAGAAGTATATAATACTTTATTAACTTTGAATTATCTAAATGATAATGAGAAAAGAGTAACAGCAGTGGAGAGATATTGGATAGTAGAAAAAAATTACGGAATTATATCATCCAATTCACTCTAAAGATGTACTGAACTCAGAATGGAAACCATGACAGTCCTTCAAAATCCCTGCCTTATAGAAAAGTCTGTCAGATATTCTAGGCCTGTAGGCTGAAAATTGATGTCCCAAAATTTAAAGAGTAATTTTGGGTGAATGTTCAGGCAGTCAGCTGTTTCTGTTCATTTCTCACAATTTTTTGGAAGTCGCTTGCTTACACTTCCTGCTTACTCAGTTAATATTATGACTTTCTTGGGTCTCTGAGGGAGCTGAAGTGTAGATAGTTATAGTTTTCCTTGTTTACTAGATGCACAAAGTTTAAATTATGATAGAAAACAAATTGGATACAAGACTTTTGACTCACCAAAGTAGAATAGATAGGGAGTTTTTTCTTTGAAATTGTCAAATATAAATGCACTAGTCATTGTTGATATATTTATTGTCTGTATATATTACATATATTCATTGTACTAATTATATATATTTTTCTTATATTAGTTATAACCTTCTTTTTATTTTAGACAAAAAAAAAGGAAAATACAGTGATATTTAATTTGTATTTTAGTAGATAAAGCTTGCCTGAAGATCAGGTAGTAAAACAACCCAACTGGACAGTTATACAGACCAGGCAGTGTGGCAATCACTTTTAATCCCAGTAGCCACACTAGTTAACCATAGAGGCAGGGTGGTGGTAGTACAGGCCTTTAATCCCAGCATTAGGGAGGAATAGAAAATGGGAGGAAACAGTTCTCAGTTCAGTATCTCTTTCTGAGGATTTGTGGAAGCAGGACCGCCCGTTTTGTTCTGAGGTAAGAGTCATTGGCTGGTTGCTTTGTTTTTCTGGTCTTCAGATTGAACCCCAGTATCTGACTCTAGGGCTTAACATTCATGCTAAACTCCTGTGTCTTTCAATGGTGTATGTGGTGCCTGCTGTCTACTAATGATCATGGATTTGATGTGTGCTGTCCCTGATAGTGGATGTGGTGCCTCCTGTCTGCTCCTGATGGTGGATGTGGTGACTGCTGTCTGCTCCTGATGGCAGATGTGGTGTCTGCTGTCTGCTCCTGATGGCAGATGTGGTGTCTTCTGTCTGCTCCTGATGGTGGATGTGGCACCTGCTGTCTGTTCCTGATGGTAGATGTGGGTGACTGGCTGCTTCAAGCTTCTTCCTTCTGACTCCCCCACTCTGATGCACTGTACCTTCATACTGTCAGCCAGAACAGACTTTTTTCTTTAGTTTTTTTTTTTTTTTTTTTTTTTTTTGGTCAGGATATTTATCACAGAAAAGGAAAACAGAGTAAGGTTCCATTAACTCTGTGTTGTGTCAATATTACAGATGCTAGTAATCTGGTAACCATATGTATGTGGGTCTGAGTCTAGGCTCTACTTTCTACTCATCAGTTTTCAATCTGTATACGAACATCAATATGTGGATTGCTTTGCCATGTTTGCCTGACTTCTGAGGCCGCAGATTTAGTCTTCTCTCCCTATTGCTCCTCCACTATATTCTATTCATCTATGTCTGGATAGGAATGGGCTTGACAGGATTTTAACCTTTTATTTGTATACAACTTTGAGATTTTGAGAGAATTTTACAGAGTAGTAGGTTTATGCTCATTCAGGGGCCCTGGGCTCCATCTTTAGCACCACAAACCAATTATATATTATATTTATATATTTATACAAATACCAAATATGTATTTATTCAGATATATAAATATAATTTCATTTGAAATTAATAGAGAAAGTTACTTGTTTTGACTTTTCTTTTTCTGTGTTTTGGTTTACAATGCTCAGTGCACAGGATTTATACATATCCCTTTAGAGTTATTCTGAGATACTTCATATTTTCTGACCACATTAAGTGATATTTTCTAACTTCTACCTTCCATGTGCTGTTTATGAATTAAAATAAACTACTTTTGCCTAAAATTATTGTCCTGGCCTGGACTTAAGATGGTACATTTTCAGATTTTCCACTCCCAGGCCCTTTAGATTCCTTTGGCCATCATCCCATAATGTGTTCTATTTATCAATTTTTATTTGCTTTCTCCTTATTTCTCAGACCCTGGCATAGGCTCTGGTGTACTCTGTTATTTCCATGGTAAGACCGACTGTCGTTGTGTGAGTCACAGAAATTGTTGTCACCGTTTCACCATAATGTCTGGGAGGAAGGTGGCCATGGGTCTAGTAACCGGACTATATGAAGCAGCTTCTAATTCAGATAGCCAGAAGTTTCTGCATTCATCTTTGTTGGACTCTGTCAGCTAATTTTCTTGGATCTAAAATACAATTATAGGCAATATTAGTTCTCTATTGTTGCTCCTGGTGGGGTCAGGGCCTTTAATATTTGTTTCTCAGCATTTCTGAGAAGTATGACTCCCCTTTCAGTGACTTTATGTTGATTTTCATCTCTTTATGCCGCGCCATCCCAGAAAAAAATAAATAAAAACCAGATGCTTATGTCCTACAGTCAGCAGGGAGATACTAAACCTCCTCTGAATTCTGCCTCTTTGCAGCCTATACAGGACCTTTGGCCCCACACTCGAAGCTCAGGATCAACACAGACCCCTAGGGGAAGAGCAGAGAAGCCATTCCATGATGTTGCCTTGCTCAGCTGCTCTGTTCTCCAGAGAATTAGCTGTCCAGTTTGATTTGCTCCACTATTCTCCACTGGTTTCAAGCCAATGATTCCTTCACGTTACCAGAAATTTTCTGTTGTAGCTGTGGAAATTCTATTCTGTAGTTAAATACTGTCTTCCAAAGGAACAGGGGAAATGTCTCTATTTAAACTAACTTACTTCAGACAGTCTACTAAACTATCAAATAATTTAGAGAAAGTATCTCTAGGATTTTATAACAATTCTAGAGCAATCATCATAATGATAATATTTCAGATATTTAAATTGATTTGTGTATTTTCTGCATGATTACAGAGTTACATGTGGCACATGTAAGTATAGGAAATTGGAGAATGAGTGTGATGGTCTATGTATTCTGTGTATTTCTCTATTTTTCTATGGAATTGCTATTCCTCTTCTCCTGCCTGAGCCCTATTATATGTCTAAATATAGAATATACTGTTTTGTTTCTCTATGGTTATGCAGTATACAAAATATTTGCTTCCAAAAATGATTAATTAAATGCATCTTACTTATCTTCTGTTGATCACAATTAAAGAATCAGGCCTGGATATTGAAAATAATCAAAGAACATCCTTTTGTCTCAAGGCTTGCATCTCAGTTCTCTGTAAAGAGACAGGACCTGAGAGTTGAGCTCCAATAAAAACATTGCCATTGTCTTCCCTCACAGGCTGTGAAGACTTCCCAGAGGGCAGTCTGCTGGTGACAGCCAATACCTGTGGTATCAGAAACAATGATTTCTGGGAGAACAGAGAATGGTGAAATCACTTGGAAGAAAAAACGTAATAGTCATCAGAATTTGAACTGTGCAAGCATTTTAGACACAGTGTTTTCTATATACACAAATATATCTATGCAGCTGCTTTTATAGCTCTGAAATATCAAGAAAGGGTAAAAAGAAATGGTTAATGGCATCAACCACATTTAAATTTAATGAATTTAAAATGCATTCAGTATTACACTCTAATGATAAGGGAAGACCTAATATCAGCATTGCAGCTTTCCTGTAGACACATATTAATATACTTCTGTTAATTAGAAAGAAAAGAAAGAAATACCAGTGTGACAGATTAAAGTTAAACTTGATGTTCTCTGCACTTGGAGCCAGTCTATTGCCTTCACTTCTGAGTCGTGAAAGTGTATGCTTCTTTCAAGTTCATCTCCACTTGCTCAATAGGATATCCTCTCAGCTACCTGAAGATTGATGTCCTTAGTGTCACTGAAGCAACCAGAGACACCAAGAATAAGAGCCTCAGCCTAATCTCACGCATCCTTAGCTGCAACTTCCAAACCAGTGTCATTTTAAAGGATATAAATACAATAGCCAAGTTCACTGGAGCCTGCACTGCCACCATTACTGGGTGGCCATTACAGGGCATGGTATTAAAACACTGTATGAGAGTCTTTCCATTGTTAATGCTAGGAAATCTTTCCTAAAGCATTGTTAATACTAGTAACACATTACTAAAGCAACAGTTCTACATGATTCTAGACTTTGGACAGTGGCCCTTCTCAGCTTCTTTGTCATGTGAAACAGCATCCCCACTTGCCATAGTTTCTTCTCTTATGTCTCCTTTGCCTGTGAGATCTTTTGTTGTTAATTCCTACAGAAAATGTTGTGTGCCTTTCTCTGTCCCACAAGCCAGCTCCTAAATCATGACACAAAGACTTATGGACTATAAAAGCTTAGACAAAATCTTAAACTTGTTTCTCACTAGTTCTTATAACTTAAATTTACCCACTTCCAGTAATTTACATTCTGCAATGTATCTTGTGTCTCTTACTTGTTGGTGGAGATTTCTCATTTGTTCTTGATGCCCAGACCCCAAATAATATCACAGAAATTGTATTAATTATAACACTGCTTGGCCAATCACTTAAGCATATCGCTAGCTAGCTCTTATATGTTAAATCAACCCTTTCTATAAATCTGTGCATCACCCAAAGGTTGTGGTCACTGGCAAGGTTCTGAAGGGCTCCCATGGGCATCTTTTTCCCTTGGTGGCTACATGGCTTCTCCCTGATTTCTACCTACTCCTTCTTTTTTTGCTTGGAATTCCTGCCTTGCCCTATTTTTGTGCTGCAATCGGCCCAAAGCAGCTTCTTTATTAACTTTATTAACCAAATGTATTCACAGCATACAGAGAGGAATCCCACATTATCTCCTCTTTTCTGTCAAAGTAAAAAGGAAAGTTTTAATTTTAAAATAGCAAGATTACATACACCAAAACAGTTATCAAGCAAGAATTATATTTATAATATTTCTATTTACTTTATCTTTTATCATAACTATTGAAAATTATAATGATAATTATCTATTCTTCAACTCCATCAGAGACTCCAGAAGGATGTAGTATTACCCAAGTAAACAGGAAATGCATTGTAAGCAACTTCCAAAACTCCAGAATTGACAGAGACATCTTGCTGCCTGGACAGTCACCCAAAGTTCTTTTGTAACATTGAGGCGTCCATCTTCAGCCTTAGGCCTATAGTATTTGGCAGATTTTTCCATGAAGTAAGAAATTTTAAAGGCAGTTCCACCTAAATTGGCAGTTTGTCAGTCAGTTTCTTCTGTGCCCTCAGAATGTCTGGCAGACTCTTTCATGAAGCAGGAATCCTGAGAACAATCTCACCTTTAGGTAAGTTCAGCGTCACTTTTCTGTGGATCTCACATGTCCAGTTTGTACAGTATAACATCCAACAGTCCAGGCAAGAGAAAAGTCCCAATTTCTTGAACATTTTAAATTCCATTTTCTGTTAGCCTTTGAAAGGTTTGAAGACTAACTATACATCTGAAATATATCTCTGTACATCTAGAAAACCTAACTAACATGACTACCAGCTTGACTATTATAGATGACTATCTGTTAACCTGTATTTCTTAGTTATACATTGCATTTTTAAATGAGTTGCACAACCACAATACCTTTATCATGAGCAGAAATACACATATAATACATTTGACCTTAAGTTTGTATCAATAAACTAAGATCCACACAATGTGAAGTATTCATCTCTATATCATATCTCCCTTTAAATATAAATAAACATTTATAAACAATATTTGGGAATTTGGGCATAGTACTCTCCAAACTACTTCCTGCTTTTCATTGGTTAAAGTAATTTTAGAGTTTATGGAGACATTTCAAGGGGTCTTGTTCCATTTAATCACATTAATCTGAAAGGAATCCACAGGTTCTCATCCTCAGTGGAAACAAAAGCAGAACCTCTTTTCCAAAGCAACATTTTCTTAGATCTAAATTTTGAAGTCAAAATACTTTATAGCGGACAATAAGGACTACTGAGAACTCAAGAACAATGGCAATGGGTTTTTGATCCTACTGCACGTACTGGCTTTGTGGGAGCCTAGGCAGTTTGGATGCTCACTTACTAGACCTGGATGGAGGTGGGTGGTCCTTGGACTTCCCACAGGGCAGGGAACCCTGATTGCTTTTTGGGCTGTCGAGGGAGTGGGACTTGATTGGGGGAGAGGGAAATGGGAGGCGGTGGAAGGGGAAGAGACAGAAATCTTTAATAAATAAATAAATAAATAAATAAATTAATTAATTAATTAAAAAATATATGCTTGTTTAGCTTAGTAGCCCTGCAATGAAATGTCTCTCTGTACTTAGCTCATTCACAGTCAAAAAATTCAAAGAAAATACAATAATATACATAATACAGACTCTGTATATTTCATCTTTACATGGCTTATTTTTCTTTACTCCTTTAATCTATGACTTCTGTACTCTGTCTCTTTAAAGACGTTGATTTATTTTTTAAAAATGACTTACTTCCTATTGCAACTCTCTGTACTCTTTTTCTTCTCTCTCCCAAGCCCATGTAAATTTTTTAACCATACTATGTCTTGTTTAGTGGTTTTTTTTATGTCCAAATATGTCCTATTGTGTATCTTTAATCCTTTTCTTTCCAGGACCGCTTCTTAAAATGCTAAATGCCATGGCTTGGACTAAGGCTGCTTTGACTTTTGGCTCCTCCCAGTCCAACATGGCAGATGTCCAATCAGTGCCAGCTCTGTGAGTCATGCTTATAGCTGCATTTCCAGGTCCACACTAGGTCTATATTGCCATTAAGCAAGTTGTCGCATTCGGCTCACAAGCCTCACTTAAATTGCTCCATAGCCAGACCTTCCCAAAGAGTCAGAGTCATTTGTGCTGGTGAATCAGGAAGCTGGCTCCTAAAGAAGCCACGCAGCTTTTCTTGCGACTGCAATATCAGAAAGACCTCTCTTAAGGAGCCATTGTTGTAGTAGGAGCGGTGGGGCTGCGTCCCCAGCACCCCAGCCGCCTGCTAGCTTATGCCCTGAAATAATTACACAGAAACTGTATTCATTTAAATACTGCTTGGCCCATTAGCTCTAGCCTCTTATTGGCTAGTTCTCACATCTAGATTAACCCATTTCTAATATTCTGTGTAGCCCACGAGGTGGCTTACCAGAGAAGATCTTAACCTACATCTGTCTGGAGTGGGAGAATCATGGCGACTCCTTGACTCAGCTTTCTTTCTCCCAGCATTCTGTTCTGTTTACTCCACCCACCTAAGGGTTGGCCTATCAATTGGGCCTAGGCAGTTTCTTTATTAATAAGAAATCACTCCCACATCAAGCCATTGGTGCTCCTGCTCACCGCCAGCAAACAGAGCCTCTCTGAAAAATAAAATGCAGCTACTCAGAAGCCATCCTTAACTCAGTTCTTTTGTGCCTAGAATTTCTTTCCAAACTTTCTCAGCTTTTATGCAGATGTAGTTGCCCATGTTGGTGCCAATTTGTAGTTGGCTTACTTCTCCGTTTTTTATATTCTGCTTGCTCTGCATCTCCTGGCATCTTCCTGGCATCTCAGTCTTCTTCTCTCTAGTGTCCTCTCTGCCCCACCCAATCCTACCTAGCCTATTGACCATTCAGCTTTTTATTAAATTAATCCAAATGACACATCTTCACAGTGTACAAAAAGATTTTTTTTTCACAACAGGGAAGGGTTGGCTGAAAGCTTGCCAAGGAAAAGACAGATAAATACTGCATTAGTTTTTTAAAAAATGATGCATAGACATATACACTTAGTAAGAAGACACAATATTCAAGAGAAATAAAATTTATACACTATCTACACAGAGAAGGAAGATCACTGAAGGTGGTTAGTGGTAAAATGGAGGCTTGGCACTTTATCCTATTTATTTGATGTTACTTAACAGGAGTGCATGGACTTTGACTTCAGCTGTATGTATTCAGTTTTCAGTCTGTGCCGCATTATTTCTCATGGGTAAAACTCATTGAGTACTCTGAAATTAAACCTTGCATAAGCACTGTTTTCCACTAATACAACCCTGTGGAACATGCAACCAGTTGCATTGACTTCTTATAACCTATTATCTAACATGCATGATTTTGTCTTTATGTAGTTCTATATTTTGTAGGTTATAGAAATAGAATGATTTCAGAGGATGATCATAAAGAAAGTGCTGGAAGTGCTGAGGTATTGAGGCTGTAAACATCATAACATGAATGATTTGAATATTTTCAGTAGGAGTAACGTGAAGTGACAAAAAGAACTGAATATCTCATGATCCTAGTGGAGGAAATTTTGACAGGACCCCAAAGAGGCAGACATTGGACAGGCATCCACTGCACAGCTATAAGCTTTGTTCCTCCTGGGCAAATGACAAATATTTCATTGTGGGAACTCTGAACCAGTCAAGAATAGATAAACTAGGCATTTCACTTCATCACTGACCTTCCCATAGTGGTCTGGACCCCTTCAGTCATTCCATGTACAACAATGCCTCTATCCCACCTCAAATTTTCACACAGAAAGAAATTTTCCAGCAGAAAAAGTGGGTCAATTTCTTACATAGGTCATCCAGGACTCATGAAAGAAAACATGCCAGATACCAGAAAAATCTCCAGGAAAAAGTAATCCAAATCCTCTTTCTACTTCTATACAATGGCCACATTTAATAAGATACAAGTACCTTTTAATGCCTATTTCTATTTGTAAAGTTTTAAAAACTTGTGAAGATCAAATGTTACTCAAGTTATAATGGTATGATTCATCTAAGTTTCAACTTTGAAACTGTGAGAAAGTAACTTCCAGGCTACTGATACAAGGAAGCATTCCTTTCTATAATGCTTGTCAAGAGCAGGCATCTGCAGCTACAAGTCAGTCACACAATCTTGGAGAGATTAATCTACAGGCTTCAGAGTCCACTGATCATTCAACAAAGATGTGACATGTATTAACTGCACTCAGTGCAATTTTGACACCATGTCTTCAATTTATAATGGACTTATCTGGATACAACACACTCTCAACTGAGAAGCAAATGTACATAATTCAAGTACTGTCATTATGGTTATTGACACTATATAATAATCTTGAAAAATCCTGAAGCAGAAAACATTGTATAGAATAGCCATATTTTAATTGGCAAATCTTTAATAGTCTATATTATAGAGACCCAGTAACATTGCAGGGGATTAGGAATACAAGTGTAAGAAAAATCAGATGGCATATGGCTGCCACAAGACAGAAAGAAACTAATAAGAACTCTCTGAAGTATTTTACATGATAGTAGACTTACTTGAACCCAAGTATCCCCAAAGATGGTGGCAGCAACTACAAGAGAGACACAGGAAATGTGCCTTCCTTTCTGTTTGTCTTCTTTTGTAAGATCTGACCAAAAGCAATTTGGCAGTAAAAGGATTTATTTTAGCTTCTATGTTCATTATCCAATGAAGCAAAAGAAGTTTCTCAAGACAAAAGCTCAAATCAGAAAACACAGAGGAGAATGGCTCACTGGTTGCTCTCAGACTCAGTATCACCTCTCTTTCTTAACAGCAAAGGCTTATCTGCTTAGAGTTGGTATTGCCAACAATTGACTGGGCTTATGCTAATTAGAAATACAGAAAGTTTTCCCCAAGATATACTCATATAAAAATTGATAAAGGCAGTTCCTCACTTAGTGTTCCTTCTTCCCAGAAGACACTATATTATGTCAAAATGTCAGTAAATATCAACCAGTTCACTAACCATTGGTACATAGTAAACTTGCCATATGTAGATACTTGGGCACTTTTGAATTGTGCTGAGAGACCCTGATTTTGAGTTTATACTGATAGAGCACTGGGTTGAGACTATCATGAAAAAAAAGTACATCATGGAAGAGTACAAACAATGAGGAAGAACCCTTTGCCTACAAAGCATCCTTCTAGTATCATTTTAGATACTCAGGTAGATCCTCATACAGCATTGGGTAACTTGGCTCCTCACTAGATTCCTGAGGACAAACTAAATGTGATTTGCTACAGAGGCTTGGAAATGTCCTCATGTTTTCTTGCAGCATGTCACACCATGCACTGAGACCTCATCAGGATACCAGCCCTTAATGTCACTTTCCACCTTCTTGACATTCTACCTCATGAACCCTATACCCGATGGACTTGAAAACTCACATAAGCCTTCAAGCAGCTGGGGAGTAGTGCAGTAGTAATCCTTCCTGATTCTCTGGGAGGATCATTGGTCCTCAATCTTTCCTTGCCATGACCCAGGGACTCATACCATTAGACTACAATCATATCCCATCTAACCTAGAGCAGCCTGGAATTCTGGGAAGTGGTTGATATACCAAATCAAAATAGCATTTACCACCAGTTACATGTGTACTGTTTTGAAAAATCCCTCTTTGCAGAAGGTGAAACTGGGGGAATTAAAAGAATTGGAATTTCTGAAGCATTGTTGGGCAAGACAACCCCTAAGCAACATCACTGGCCACTAACAGAAGCACAGAACTTTTTACAGGTAAGAGCACTGAGTCCAACAGCTAGATTTTGAATCTTAGTTCTGCTGGTAATATTGTGACCTGCTCTAACCTTCTAAATCTACATTTATCTCAGTTTCTTGACTCATAAATCAGATTGAGATTTTCTACCTTCTGACATACCAGCTTGCCCATTCCTAGACTAAGGTGTGTTGTTACTACAGGTGGAAGATGTGCACTCTTGATTTAGAACGACAGTTCCTCGGTACTGAGAGTCAGAAAGAAAGGTGGCATAGGACAGAAGAAAACAGGATTTCTCTCCCAACTTGTGTGGGATTCTGAAAGGCTACAGTTCTCATTTCTCACAGCACAGCATGCTCAAGAATTGGCCAAGTAAAATATTTGCCACATGATTTATAGATGAACATCCATGCTTCAAGGAAAGAATTAATGTAAATATGTCACCCAATTCTTTCCTGAAAGGAACACTACAAGAAAGTCAAAGATTGCTTTTCTCTTTCCCTCCTCAGTCAGCTTTGGTAATGTCCTTCCATTCACTTCCAGTTTCTTGTTCTAATTAGTAGGATGAGGTTTCAGATACTGAGAGTTTCTGTGGTACATAGAGTCAATCACAGCCTTACCTCTCAAGTACAGAGTATGGGTCTCTCTTGTGTCCTTTATTCAATGGAAATAAAAGACATAGGTTTACTGGAGGTACTACCATGTCATACAGTCAGTCAGTGCCATAGACCTCATATTCAGAGACAACCGGTAATCTAAACACTATCAGACGTCTCTACATGGATAAACATGAGACTAGGACCTATTGGCTAACTGGATTGACTCATAACACTACAATTATTACATAATTTGTAGAGAATTGGGATCTAAATGTAATACATAGGAACTCTTCACTTCGTTTTGAGTTTTCTGTTTTTGTTTGGGAAGGGTTATTTTCATTTTTTAATTTAAACTCAGTATGTTCAAAATGAACATTTGAAAAGAGATTTTGTGCATTTTCAGTTGGTCTAAAGGTGCCCCTTTACATTTTAAGTTTGGCTTAGCTGTTTCTCTATAGGAACTTGATTGTAATCTAATTTGAAAGGCAAACCAACTTCATGTAATCTACCTGTGTAACAGATAGCTAATTTCTAGCCAATTGCAAACAGGGACAGCTCAAACTATGTTCAAGTTAGACAGATGCGAGGCTTTACTTACTATTCAGGCTGTCTCTGCCTACCACGCCCCGTGCTGCCCATTGCTTCTGTCACTACTTCTTTTTTTCGGGCTGTAAATACTGCCCAGGTGATGGAACAGGGCATTTGGAAATAGACCTTTGCAGTGTTCTAGGTTCATGATGAAATCCAATTGAAATCTGCAAGATTATGTTTATTATGATTTTGTTTTTTAATAATATTTCTGCTTAAAGGAATTTCCCAAATGATGTGACCAGGATAATGTGAAGTATGATACATTTGTGTTACTCAACCACCTAGCATATATGACTCTGTGTCCATTGCATTGAGTTGTCTTCAGGGAATTACATGCTCCCTTACAATCTCCTACTTTGGAAGACCTGTGAGTTGAGAATAAAATCCCAAGCAAATAGTATGAGCACCATTTTTTCTTTGCCTGACAGTGTTTAAGATTAGTAAATCTCCCTACTTGGCTGTTACCAACATTAATTTCCTCCCATTGTTATGACTTTCCAGAACTAATGATATCCTTATTACTTACATTTCAGAACCAATGACAAGAAAGCTCTTTTGGATCCAACATCAGGGCAATTTATCAGAAGACACGGGGTCTTTAATGCCAGCTACACAGTGGGGCTCAGCTCCCGCTTCCTGCCAGGGAGGATGAGAAAACCATTTCTAATGAAGAGATGGTGAATCACGCACAAAATAGATGAGTTAAAAGAATGAGATTTAGCATAAACCTCATGTGAATCAGCATACAAATTAGGTCTGAGTCATTTGCATTCTCTGTACTATTCAAACAATGAGATAATGCTATTGTTATGCAGACTTAAATGTTTGGTCATTTATGAGAAGGCTTTTGTAAGTTTGTCAGTGCTGTAAAGCTCGGCATGAAGTAGGTGGGGTGGAAAGAAGTATCGATGATTTTGTGACTATGGCTACATTTTAGAACTTTCCTCCACAAAGGCAACCTTGGAAAACTTCTTTTCTCTCTCCAGCCAATATTATTTCATTGTGTTAGGCAGCTGACTCCTTGAAAAGAGGGCTTCAGAAGGTGATGGAGCTGCATGACGAGCCATATATCTTCCTAGGTGTTCTGCAGGAAATGATTCGCTCACTAATTTTCATCCTGCTGTCCATAATCTTCACCTACCCGGTGTCTTTTGATCTCACTGTCCAGGGATGAACAAATGACTCACCAGATCAAGTCAGCCTTGGTTGTGTCTGAGGACATCAATATTCCACAAGGTTTAATCCAAACAGAATTCATTACTACATACATGGCTCTGTTGGCCTTGGGTACATGCGGATCTGCATACTCACAGCAATGCTCTCATCACCTCTTTCCTGTTATTAAAGAAAGACAGGGACCAACGCTTCGGAGCCACTGTCTACTATCTTGTTCAACTCAGGCTGGATCCTCATTGATAGCAATCATCCTGCCTATAACTGAGTTCTTGAATTAAGTTCCATGATCCTTCCTCAACAAAATTAACATCTTTCAGTTTAATCAAATCTTTAATTTTAATTCATACAAATATGCCCAGTTTTTAAAAAAATATTTTATTACTTTAATTTGTGTGTGTGTGTTACTTGTGGGTGTGTACAAGTGGATGTAGATGCCTGCAGAGCACAGATATGTTACCAAGAACTCCTGGAACTGGAGTTACAGGGAATTGTGAATGATAACAGGAATAATAAGAATTGAACTTGGGTCTTCTATAAGAAAAGCACACACTCTTAACCATTGAACCATATCCCCAAGCCTCCAAAACATCCACTCTTCAGGTCCCCCTGCACATGTATATCTCTTTCTCCTCACATTGACCCATCTGCATTAT
Organism: Neodon shergylaensis; assembly: GCA_025134845.1. NCBI lineage: Eukaryota > Metazoa > Chordata > Mammalia > Rodentia > Cricetidae > Neodon > Neodon shergylaensis. Next base: position 6,986,166 of record JABTXL010006405.1, read on the forward strand.
GTCTTTGAATGTTTCATTTTCCAACTTCTGTATCAGATATGAATATACTTGTATGTTAGGGTATTTCTAAATGGAATGTTTGGATCTCTTTTACCTCACTGTTCTTGTCTTTTGCTGTAGTTCCTATCCTAGAGGTAGAGCTCTTTTTTTTTTCTCATCCTGATAAACATTCAGTGAAATAAGCCATCCAGAGCTCATTCGGCAGTCCAGTGAGCTGGTACTCACAGGTAGCTGCAAAGCTAAGAGAAAGAGAATGGCCTCACTCCATTTCACACACTTTCTATTCGCTTGCTCCCTACCAGACTAGGTCACTCTTTGTTTCTGTTATCATTCCTCTGACAAGAAGCACACTGGGGGAGACAGTGTTTGCAGCGTCTGTGTTGGCTTATAATTTGAGGGAACAAAGTCCATCACAACAAGAAAGGCCTGGCGGCAGGAGTACAATAACAGAACTGGCAAAACTGTGTCTCCTGTCAGGGAAAGAGATAGAAACAATGGGGCAGGGCTGAGAAACCTCATCCTCATGCAGCTTACTTCCTTCAGCTAGGCACCACTCCAACACCTGACCCAGGGCAGAGGTGTTCTTTCAAATAGGTGAGCTTATGGGGCACATCACACTCAACCCTCAACATACTCCTTTTGTTTGTTTCTACTTTTTCTTTTTTCATCTCTTTTACTTTATATTTCTTCTCATTTCTGATAATTTTTCCTTCTTTTACTTTCTGATATAAAAACTTCTCCAACAACCATAGACTTACTCAGATTTGCATTCCTCCTTAAACAGTGTCCCAAGCATACTCTCAAGTTCCTACTGTGAGCTATACATCTTTACTTGGTCTGGTCTTCCTAACTAGAATCTCATTTACTCGAACTTTCTCTCCAAGTTGTTCCAGTCTTAAACAGCAAGAAAATATTTTAAAAATATTTTCATTGCAACAGAAAAAAAATAGAAGTTTTTTTTCTTGCCAAACATTTATTATATTGGATCTCATCATGTGGTGTCTAAAACATGTCTTAACTAATTTATAATATTAATCTACAGCATCCCTAGAAGAGTTGTACCACATGCAAGCATATAAACAAAGCAACCACAGGGATTTCCTAGTGTCTTCACGAAGAGGGATGGATGCAGATGATGGTGACTGTGCTGTGGAATCATGTGTATGGGAAGACTGGGCTCTTCTCAAAGAGAATATTTCATAAAATTTATGATTTTTACACATTATGGCTGAAGGCAGCTTGTGTCTGTCTCACTTGCTGTCCAGGCATATCTTGAAAGATTTGATATAGTATTGACTCTATTTTGTAAAAGCGGTGTTAGGTCTTATTTTTGCAAATGATAGTCAGGAAATCGAAGTGCTGTCACAATTACTGAACGTCTCAAAGGATGGATATAAGCGGATGGCGATGAAATAGGTCAAGCTTGCTCCGAAAATGAAAAGTGGCGAAAAGATAATGCTGTCTAATTTCCTTCATGTAAATATGGAGCTTATTGAGTAGCTCATTTTCTATTGTTCCCTATTAAACATGGTCTAAGATTAGTGACTGCAACTAATAATTTTTTTAATGAGGGTTTTGAAGGATTGACACGCAATAATCTACAGGTAACAGAAGAAATGTAGAGAGTGGGAGAAAACCTTCTCCAGGGATGAAAAATAATATGTTACCCAATACCAACCCCTCAGTACTGAAAATACACAAACTGTAGCTTTATACTGTACACAGACTGAGCAGGAATGAATATATACATATATATAATATATTACATTTATAAATATTATATATTTGTGTATTGTATATACATATAGCAACAACTAATAAAAGAGAAGCTAGAAATTCAAAAGAAAGCAAGGAGGAATATACGAGAAGGTTTTGAAGCAGGAAAGGGAAGGGTCAAATATTTAATTATATTAACTCAAAAATAAAATATATATTTAAAAATATTTATTTTTAAAAAGTGATATATTGTTTAACTTTTTACTATTTATTTTTGTCATTATTATTTATATTTTATCATTTAGACATTCACAGAACCGTCAACAGTTTGAGCAAGCAAAGTTCTAGTATGAACAGGTAATGTAAATCCAGACACAGTCTTGACTGAAGGTGGGTTTGAGGTGGATTTTATTAAACTTTCACCTATTAGCTGATCAGAACTCAACAACCAGTCAGACTGGAAACACTAACTTAAATTTTAGCTTCTCTATGTTATTGTCCATCCTATATCAAATCTTCTTAGACTAAATAAATGATAAAAAAAATGCTACTCCACAGTCCTTCTGCTTCAACATTCCAGACCTATTTGCAAAGGGATATTTGTACGCTCTTTAGCCATTAAAATTTCTTTACAAAATGAAGGACTATAACATTTTCCCTTTTGGCAGAATTCTTTTGGGAAAGAATTTGTTAGCTAGCAGGTGTCAGTATAGAAAGATAACTGAAGAAAAATTCAATTTCTCACATTTTTGTAATAATAAAACATTTTAATTGTAATGTGAAGTCCTGATATTTTTAGGGTGCCTAATTTTAATACCACATTTATGAAATCAGCCATGCAAACAAAGGAGCCAGTTATGAGTTTGTCACTGGATACCAGACTCTTTAAACATATGTAGGAAATGTAGGTATGTGTCTGTGAGGGTGTCAAGGACAAAAAAATAGAAAGAAGGAAAAGAGAAGGTGAACACTTTCCAATAGCGGTGTTTGAGCACTAAATAATAGATAAGACATCAAGGTTTCAATTTTTTCTAGTTAAATTTTGCATGTCTTTTCTTAGAATATTATATAGAGCATAAATATATTATTGCTCTATTCACTAATGCAGGAGGCCATTCACAGACGATGAACATGTTCTTGCTGCTAAATGACTGCTCTTTAGTCCATGAAATAAGAAAGGCACAAATCAGTGCATGATAAAGCAAAATAGCATAATTTTCTGGGAAAATGTAACTTGCCGTGGGCCACAGTGGTTCACAGCATGCTGACAAGCATCACCCATGGAAATAAAAAAAGAAGACTTCAGGGGTGATGGTTTGTGTGCTGAACCTTAAAACTTTGGATCTGAGAGAAAGGTGAAGCCAGCAAGGATGTGGGGAGGTTAGAAGGGCAGAAAAGGGGAATGTGGTGGTGGTGGTGGTGGTGGTGGTGGTGTGTGTGTGTGCCTAGAAGCTGACGTGGGGGTCAGAATAAATGTTCTTTTCTGTTTCTTCACTGGGATGGCTAATCTTGGATGTCAACTTGACACACACAATAGGGGATTTTCTTTTTTTTATTTTCTTTTTTCTTTTAATTGATTTTTATTGAACTCTACATTTTCACTGAAGAGTTGCCTTCACCAGGTTATTTTGTGGATTTGCCTATGGGTCATATCAATTTTTTTATTTCTAATCGCTATAAGAGTGTCAAGTTCACTCTGGGAGGTTCCATCCCTAGACAGACAAGCCTGGTCTATATAAGAAAGGTAGCTGGATGTTAGTCTAGATAAAGTCAGTAAACTTTATCCCTTCGTGTTTTTTTTTTTCAGTTCATGCTTCAAGTTGCTGCCCTGAGCTCCTGCCCTGACTTTCCTCCACAGTGAACTATAACCTGTAAGCTGAACACAAAAGCTGTCCCTAAATTCCTTTCGTTCGTGATGTTTATGACAGCAACAGAAAGGAAACTAGAAGGTTCTCCTTTGTTTACTGTGTCTGATTCTATCTGCCTCAGAAACTGTCCTTCTGTGTGTCATAGTATCTGGTCAATTTAACAAGAGCGGTAGAGTTCATACTGGATATGCTAAGCAGTGTGGATGCGATACAAAAATCTATCTCCTGCCAAAACCAGTTTGCACCTTCAAGCTTCATATCACTGTCATCACACATGTATCCTGCCAAGGCCTTTTCCTTCATCTTCACTTAGCCCAGGACTTCAGCCAAGTCCCAGGTCTCATTGAGTCAGTAGCAGATCCACAACCTGAACTAGTGTTCAGAAGGGTGATTCGCTGGCTCAAAACTCAGGCCTATGCTCCTGGGGAGGGCTGTTTGACTTTGTCTTTGCAGGCCAGGCCTCACACTAATTGAATACCACTGAACCATCACTAGCAGAAATGCCTCTAGCTCTGTCTCAATGGTTCTTTTTCTCCGTGCAGAGAACTTGTGAAATAAATCGTGTTCATGACTTCATGTCTATTATCTTGTAGTGAACATACTACAGTCTATCGAGCAGTTTATGTTCTTAAACTGGAGAAGCTTGCCTTATTTCTTTAGTTGATGTGTCAGGGTATTTTCTTTTCTTTTCTCTGTTTGTGTGATATATCATTATTTTATTGTTGGTATTCTAGGGGGTGATAGTATAGAAGATAATATTTCCTTTGGTGGGAATGGTGAAGCCAACACAATTCTGGTCTAAGAGGGAGACCACCACCCATGAAGAGGGATAAACTGTTTATGGCATCATGTCTGTCCAATTTCAGGGTGTCCTCAGAAAAGCATAGGAATCATTCTTTTCAAGGCAAATTGGTATATTTTCAGAAATAAACTCATTTTCTTTGCCTTTTACTGTATACTTGTATAACTAAGCTGTCCTCAGCATTCCCTGTGAACACAGTAATCAAGTGAAAGAGGGTAGAGATCCAAGCAGGATGATTGACAGCTGTAATTCATAGTTCTGGGACATTTGTACAAAGTAAGTAAGAATGATAAACTTTGAAAACCTGATGTTGTGCATAACACTTCTGTAACTTTTCAGAGAGCAACAAAAAGTGACTGTTTTCTCAAGGATGCAGTTTATAGGGTTTCATTTACTTATATATCTGGGACAGACACTGCTATGGGACAATCAAAGCATATCATAAAGTATCAGTGATGAACTATGGGAAGAGAATAACGTTTTCTTTTATGCAGAATTATTCTTTGACATAATTATTCTTCTACTTAATATGTAGCAGCCACTTTTTTATATTTTTGATAGATGTTTCAGGAGCCATCAGGTCAAACCACCTGTCAGGGTTTTATGGAGCACCCCGTACCAGGGTCACCAGGTGTCAAGAAAGTATATGATGCAAGAACATCATACATCAACCAGCATTCTTTTTAACTTTGTTTCCTCTTTCCCTGCTGTTTTTTGTTCCCATGCCTTCTTTACACCTGTCCTTTCCCCATTTCTCTCTTCGGCTTTTGTAGCTCTTTTCAGAAGAGGTGGGGATAGAACCCAGGGCCTTGAGAATGCTAAGCAAGTGTTGTCTACTAATAAACTCCATCTGCAGCTGCATTTCACTGCATTTTATCCTAGATACCTAACTATTGAGGCTTTAGTCAAAGTGAAGATAGAGGAGAGACTGTAGGAGAAACAATGCAAAAGACAAAAGTCCACAGACAGGTTTAATTTGGAAACATTTGAGATGCACCAGTTGCAAGCAATGATGCCCCCCCAACCACATCAGTTACAAGTAGTGACACCTTATATACACAAGTTACAAATAAGGACCCCCACCACATTAAGGTCATTTCTCCATGCCCTCCATTTCTAAACTTCTATTGGTTTCCACAGGGTAAGGAACACAAGGTATTCAGATACAAGACAAGTTTAATGGGAAAAATTACCACCATATTGACATGGAAATGGTGGGAGCTATCTGTCCTGAAAGAAAGGGCCTGAAGTCTAGGGTTCTGCATCTAAGAATTAGGATTTGAGAACATGTGGGAATTCATGACTAAGAATGGCCAGGAGAATAGATTTGGTAGAAATTTCTTTTCTCAATGTGTACATGGAAGTATGATCATCAAGACAAATGTACTCTGTACTGTAATGGCAAGAATGGGGTCTGTTTGATATGGTGGGATATGCCCATGCCCCATGACATACTGAGGAAGAAAAATCAATAGGTTTTGGATCAATTTTCTGCCCCAGTCCCAGCCAGGTTGCCATACCTAAGGAAAATTGGTTCAGAGTTCAGAGGTCACAGTCCTAGTTAGGGTTACTACTGCTATGATGAAACACCATGACTAAATGAAAGTTGGGAATGAAATGGTTTATTTGGCTTACACTTCCATATTGTAGTTCATCACTAAAGGAAACCAAGACAGGGACTCAAGCAGGACTGCAACCTAGTGGAAGGAGCTGATAACAAAGGCAATATAAAGATGGTTCTTACTGTCTTGCTCCCCCTGGCTTGCTCAGCCTGTTTTCTTATATAACTCAGAACCAACATCCCAGAGTTAGCACTACCCACAGTGGTCTGGGACTTTTCCCTTCAATAACTAATTAATAAAATGCTCTGTAGGCTTGCCTCCAGCCTGATCTTATGCAGACATTTTCTCAATTGAGGTTTCTACCTCTCAGATAACTATACTTTGTGTCAAGTGGACAGGCATCTATTTATCACCAACACATAAGTATCAGAGACTACGACTAGTTTTCTCAAAGGAACTTTTAGAAATAGCAAAACCACCCACACTGAACAATATTTTGTTAAGCATAAGATCATAGGAAATAAGACTAGTTCAGAGGCCGCATGTCTATGATGACTACAGTTCCCTTTTTTCTATTTGTCTTAGTCAAGATGGCTTTGAAGACTCAGACCTCCTGTTTTACCCCCAGAACAGCGAGGTTACCACAAGTCCCATGCAACTGATTAGTTCATTAGTCTTTGAAAATAGAAATTTCGTAGATTGGCTCTCCATGTTGACATTTGACTTTTGAAAACCTTCAGGCTCCAGCAGTACTCCTCTGCCTCTGTTTCTCCACTGAGAATTTTATGTGTGCCCTCCTCTGCTGTTGCTCAGATATGTGGATATTAAAACTATCCAAGACTTGGTCCATTTGTGGGGACTCTGATGTCACTTCCATTCTTAACTGCTGTAAAACCTTAGCCAGTCTAACCATCAGCTGATTTGCTCAGGAAACCTCAAGGAGCGAGTCATCAGCCTTGATATGAGGTTGAGGGGAATCTCTGTGAGAAGTCTTGATATCAGAACACACAATGATGGAGTAGGGCCATCTCGCTAATGTTATGCAATCAGAACAAAGTACTAAGGTTAGAGCAAAAGCTCCATGAGGGATGCTCTTCAAGTGAATCTTGTTTAATTTCCAACATTCCTGTGACTTCAAAGGGGTCTCTGGTGGTTTGAATGAGAAAGGCCCCCATAGGGATATATGTTTGAATGTTTGGTCCACAGTTGGTGGAACTTTTTGTGAAGCATTAGGAGGTATGGCCTTATTGGAGCCTAAGTTGGGTCATTGTTGGTGGGCTCTGAGGTTTAAAAATCCCGTGTCAGGCTCAGTTTAATGTATGCCTGTGTGTTACCTGTGTGCTTCCTGCCATGATAATGGGCTAAACCTCTAAAACTGAAGCAAACTCCCAAGTTGATGTATGTGTATTTTTAAATAATAGTTCCCTTGGTTGTGTTGTCTTTTCACAACAATACAGAAATAACTTAGACAGGATCCATTGCCTTCTTATAGTCTCCACATAAACCAGAGAGCCACACAGTGCACAGACATACATGTAGTTCAAACATCTGTACACATAAAAACTATAACATAAAGTAATAAAGATGGCCTTAACATACTAGGCGAGAAAGCCTTTTGTTTGGTGAGGTTCTTGGGTGACTTCTTTGATGTTGCTGATCCAGATTCATTTTCTCATCTTCTTGGCAATTGTTTAGACATCCAGTAAAAGGATTCAGAGTCACTGAATTTAGAAAGGGGCATAAGGAAGAGGTCAGGGATGAAGTGACCTTGTAGCCCCCTTGAAAGTCACAAGAAGTGATGTGATCTGTTTGTCAAAAGTAGATAGTTTTTAAAAATAGATACTATTGATGCATATATGTACATACATATGTAAATAATTCTTATATTATACTCTTCTTATATAATTAGGCCTGCCTATGCCTCTATGGGATTTCAATGACAGTATAAAAAATAGAAAGTATAGAGTGGAAAGTAGTCTGGAAAAGTTGGTATTAATAATTTTCAAGGACTACAGATGTGCATTGCATTGTTAAAAGAGCTGTATAGGTACAGTACCTTAAACAAGAATAGAAATGTGTGTACAGTATTTTTTAACAAAATTAATCTCAAATTTGTGTCTCTATACAAAATTTGCATATGATACACAAAAGTCTAATCTAATACAAAATATTTAAAACTAGTAGCTGGTTTTTAGAAGTAGATTCAATAATCTACCTTTTATCTTATCATATCTATATCCTTCCTCTTTTCTCTTCAGAGTAGATTCAATAATCTACCCTTTTATTCTATCATATCTATATCCCTTTCTTTTCTTTTCAAAGCAAGAACCTTGAATCTGATTTTCTTTGTTTAGCTTTTTTCCTGACCATTATCCATAATAACTTGTAATCAATACACTAAACTAGAACAAACATTTGTAATCCATTTTTTGGCAATGTGGCTCAATCTTGTTGATTAGGGGCACTGGTAATCATTTGGGGACCCAAAAAATTTAAGATTATGGCCAAGTCCTGACTGGAGTATTCTATGAGGATGGATCATCTCACCCGGCAGTCTTGAAGTTGTTCTGGATGTAGAACTCAGAGGAAAGTGCAGCAGAGGTGCTTTCAAACTTTGTGTCATCTGGGCAATCCACTCCTATGAGAGATTTTTTAGGGGATTTTCCTCGATCAAACCTTATTTTTCTCAACCAAGAATGAATCTGCTCTCCTTTCCTGTGGAAACAAAATTAAAAAAAAATACTCTTTTCCAAAATAAAATATCTTTTGACTTAAATTTTGAAGTCAAGACATTTTCAAAATATATAGGTTGGATTAATCTAGCAGCATTTACAATCAAATATCTTTTAGCCACTGTTGCTACTTCCTCAACAGTCAAACAAATCAAAGATAACACAATAACATATAGTCTCCAGATTTTCTGTGTGTTTTCCATCTTTACATGGAAGCTAAGCCAGCTTGGATAGGAGCTGGAAGTGCTTCTCCTGAACCCAGGTGGCTAGGTGTGGGTTCTAGTTTCTAGAGCTGGAATTCCAGTGCCACCTCTGGCCAAGGTTAGTAGCTAAAAAGCCTCAGGTAAATGGTTTTTTTCATAAATTTGTGCCCCAAAAGTTGGGTGCCAAACGAAACATGATCAATAAAAATTTAGAGACTGATATTGTGGTTCAACCTGAAAAGCAAAGCAGCCTGCCACTGACTCTTATCTTGACCTCAGTCTGAAAATGGTGATCCTGCCTCCAGGAAATCTCAGAGTGTTAATGTGTTTTAGAGCCATTTCCTCCACTTTATAAACCTTTCTAGGGCTGGGATTAAAGGCATGATCCACTGGGATTAAAGGCATGTGCTGCCTGATTTCTATGGTGACTAGTCTGGCTACTGGGATTAAAGATGTGTGTTACCACTGCCTGGGCTATAAGTCTGGCCAGTGGGGCTGTTTTACTCTCTGATCTTCAGGCAAGCTTTATTTATTAAAATACAAATGAAATGCCACTACAGTTAATCATTGGCACAGTTTAACTCGTACAGGAATGGATAAAGATATATTAACATGGGATCTTACTGTTATGAAAGTGGTTTGTTCTGTTTTTGTTTCCTATTGTCACTATTTCATCCACTTCTGTTTCTTATTTTTCTTTTTACTGTTGTTCATGGAATAACTGGCAGAGCTGGGATTTATAAAATAAAAATCTTACTATCATATCTTAGGAAATGCACTTATAATCTATGTGGAATACTAATTGAGATTTATTTGATGGATGCATAGCTTAACCACATTCCCTTAACTATGGATAATATCCTCAAATCCACCTAATTACAGTCTTTTGTCATAATATGTTCAATAAATGCTAAAGTATAAATCTGAGGTATTCATTAAAATTCAGAGAATTATAAAGGTTTCAGCAAGGCACAGTTTTAGAGAACCAGAATGTTCCTTGATAACATGAGGGTTATTCTCATCTTCAAAAAAATCAAAAATTACCAATCAAAAACAAACAAAAAAGCAAGTGGTTATAATAAATGTACTACAATTAGACATTGATCTCTGAAATGTGTCTGACATTATAGTATGTAGTTGAGGACAGAATGCTGCAGACATAGGTCAACTGCAGCCAGAGCACAATTTATAAAATGGGAAACACATAACCTTGGAAGGAGAAGACAGCTTCTATCTGACATTATGTCCAGCCAGGGGTCAGAGCTTGGGTCCTTCTGACCAATATGCCAATCCTGGGAATGAACAGTGACCTTAGAGTCAGAGGGAAACGTACAATCTTTCAGCGCTATTCAGGGTGGTCCATTCCTTGTTTTTATTGAAGAATCTCAGACTGTTTTACTTTCATTCTACTGCTGTGATTAAAACACTCTGACCAAAAGCAACTTGGGAAAGAAAGGAATTTTTTAGTTTATACATCCAAGTCACATCCCATTATTGATGAAGGTCAGGGGAGAGACCTAGAAATGAGAAACATGGAGAAATGCTGTTCCTTGGCTCAATTCTGGCTTGTTTACAGACTCATGTTGAGCTAGCTTTCTTAAACAACTTATAGCTATCTGCCTGGGGACGGTGCTGCCCACCAAAAGCAGAGTCCTCCTACCTCAATAAATAATGAAGACAAATCTCCCACAGACAACCCCACAGGCAAATCTGATCTTGACAGTCTTTCAGTGAAAGTTTTTTCTCTGGTGACTCTATGCTGTGCCAAGTTGACAACTAAAGCTACACAGGACATGTGGTCATTTAATCTAATCTCATTCTATCATTTTAGGCTGATATGACATTGAAAAATTTACAAATGTCCCCAAGAAAGGGCTCATTTTTTAATTGGAAGAGAATTGCAGTGATTAGAAATGAATCCATTACCCATTTGACCCTAATAGTGCTGGGCAGGCCCTTGGATTCTTCTATCCGCTCAGGTCAAGTGGCCCCTGGCAGGAATGTGGGTGTTCTTCACCTGCTTTGTCTTAATGGTGCCACTTCTCACTTGACAGGGGGGTCACAATATCCAAGATTGAACAACTCAGCTACCAGCCAAGCACATATTCAGGGCATTGTGTTGAATCTCCTCAACATCTACACCATCTATGATCTGCTGGAGCACATGAAGCCACTGGTCCAGTGAAACCATAGCAACAGGATCTCCATGACTCAGAGCAACAGCAGGATATTCCACAGGTGATTTGGTTTGTGTCTAGTGTTGATGGTGTACCAAAAGCCAGAGGCCTTGAACCTAACCAACAACACATTACACAATGAACATTTGAAATTAAAGCTTGACAAAAGATAATACTGTATGATGACATATCACAGTTCCCAATTCCACCAAGATTAATGAAAAGGTAATGGAGAGGTGGGAAAAATAGAGGAAGAAAGTGGTTTTTTTTGTTTGTTCGCTTGCTTTTGTATTTTTTGTTTGCTTATATTTTATCTTTGTTTTTTGTGTTTCTTTTCTTTTATATTTTTTAATTAATATTCTTATTTGTATTAGTATTTTTTATTATTTTTTTAGCTTGCCACTGAGAGAAGGAGATGTTACCAGAGTGAGGGGTGGATTTGGAGGTACTGGAAAATGCTTGGGGTTGGGGTGCATGTTGTGAAATTCCCAAAGAATCAATTAAAATAAGTTCTAAAAACAAGAAAAAGAAATCCTTTATGTGGGTACTCCAGGGAACTAGAAGACAGTTCCTATATAAGCAATTTCCTGAAATAAGTGTTTGAAAAAACATCAGCTCTCTCTCTATTCTGTCTAGCATGAGCCATACAGACTACTGTTACTAGGATTGGTGCTAAATTGTGAACAAAGGATAGGAACACCAAAAGGTCAGCATACTTCCCAAGATACAGCCATTTTTCTTGAGTAAATGCTCCAATTTCCTGCAGTTTTACTTCACAGATGTGTCAGTTGATCATGACTGTTATTGGTTGCTTTTGTGAAGAGAAAACCACCAGAAGTGTTTATATTATCATTTGCAGTGACAGTGTGTTAAATGATTTGTGTATTTTAATTAGAAATTTGATCTTAAAGACAGAAATATTTCATTTGTCATATTTATGCCATTTTTGTTACATTGAGTTCCACAGGATCATGTCCATTTTATCTTGTCAAATCTAACAGTGCAAATCTGCTAAAAAAAATTTTAATATTCCCCTTTATGTTTTAAATATGTTGTGTTACCATTGGTTAATAAGGAAGCTGATTTGACCAATAGCCAGGCAGGATAGAGCTAGATGGGAAATCCAAGCAAAGATAAAGTGAAAAAGAAAGCTGAGTTTGAGAGACGTCAGCAGCCACTGGGAAGCAAGATGTGAAGTAACAAGCCACGAGCCTCAAAATAAAATACAGACTAATAGAAATGGGTTAATTTAAATTATAAGCACTGGTTAATAATAAGCCTGTGCTAATCACCCGAACAGTTTATAATTAATATTAAGCTTCTGAGTCGTTATTCTAATAGCAGCTGAAGTACCAGGTGGGATAGAAACTTGCAGTTACAACCACCAATTTCTTCTCCAAACCTTTCCTCCTTTGACTGCATCTTTTACTGCATTACTTACTGGATGAAAAAAGCTGGTATTTCAAAATGCTTGCAAAGCCATGGGCAGAGACTATTCATTAGTGTCCTGGCCACTCAGACCTAAATAATAACACCAGAAACCATGTTAATTACAACACTGTTTGGCCAATAGCTTAGGTGTATTTTTATCTAACTCTTATTTCTTAAATTAACCCATAATTCTTATCTGTGTTAGCCACATGGCTTGGTATCTTTTATCACTGAGGCATTCTCATATTGTTTCCTCTGCATCTGGCTGAGACTACAGACTGAGCCTTTCCTCTTCTCAGAATTCTCCTATTCTGGTTGCAAACCAATACTTCTTGCCTGGCAATTGGCCAATCAACATTTTATTAAACCAATACAATTGACAAATCTTTACAGGGTACAAGACCATTGTTCTACAGTACTTTCCCAATTTTTTATTTTCAAAACAAGAACTCTGAATCTAATCTCCTTTGTTTAGCTTTTCTCCTGACCATCATCCATAATAACTTGTAACCAACATCCTAAACAAAGACAAACATCCATATTTCAGTTTTGGGTAATGTAGGTGCAGTTTTCTAGCCTATTTCCTGCTGATTGGGGGTGCTGATAATCTTATGGGAATATAAAGAAAATTTAGGATTATGGTTTAGTTCTGACTGGAATATTCTTTGAGGTTTGAGCATCTCAGCCAGCAGTCTGAGGCTATTCTGGATGTAAAAATTAGAGGAAACCCCAACAGAGGTCTTCTGAGCTGTTGGATCATCTGGGCCATCTGTTCCTATTGGAGATTTTTCAAGGGGTCTTCTTAGATAAAACTTGATTTTTCTTAAACCAAAATGAATCCAAATCTCTCACTTCCTGTGAATGGTGCCAACATGGGCAACTAAATCCACAAAAATCCTGAGAGAGGTTGGGAAGTAATTTTAGACACAAAAGAACAGAGTTAAGCATGACTTTTCAGGAGCAGCATTTTTCTCGGGTGGGCTCTGTTTGCTAGAGGCAGCTCTTTTAAGAGGCCCTGCCACCAAACACTTACATTTTGTTAATTAATAGCCAACAGCATGCTTCTTGGTGGTGGCAGGGACCTTGAAACTTTATAGAGTTGTGATAATAAACATGACTCCTGACACTACCTCCACCAGGAAACTAGACTCTCAGAAAGCTAAGAAATGGGGGTGGATCCATCTGTCAAAACCATGGCTTTAATCCTAGCCATATTGCTTAGCAAATTAAAGACTCATGTGGTCAGAAAAAGAGTTATATAGTAAAGATATATTCAGACAAAAAAAATCTCTAAACATTTTACAGTGTGTTAAAAATATATGTAGGCTTGGGAGAGAAAAAGAAAAGAATAAACTCCTTAAAAATGAGAAAGAGAGTAGTTGGGTATTGTGGCATACACCTTTAATTCCTGCACTTGGGATCAGAGGCAGGCAGATCTCTGTGAGTTCAAGGACAATGTGGTCTACAGAGCGCTTTCCAGGACACTCTGGATACACAGAGAAGCCTTGTCTCAAAAATCAAAAAAATTAAAGAAATAGTGTTTAAAATAAAGCCACAGAAAGATGGAAAATACACAAAGAATCTGGATACTGTATGTTATTGTGTTGTCTTTGAATTGTTTGATGACTGAGGAAATAACAAAAGCTACTAAAAGGCATTTGATTTGAAATAATGCTGGATTAATCTGACATATATATTTTGAAAATGCCTTGAGTTAAAAATTTAAGTCAAAAGGTATTTTACTTTGGAGAAGAGGATTTGTTTTTGTTTCCACAAGAAATGAGAGGTTATAAACTCATTTTGGGTTAAGATAAAGCAGGTTTGATCAAGGAAGACCCCCTGAAATTCTTCCAATAGGAGCAGGTGGCCCAGATGATCCAACATTTCAGAGGACCTCTGTTGGGGTTTTCTCTGATTTCTACATCCAGAACAGCCTCAAAACTGCTGGCTGAGATGCTCAAACCTCACAGAATATTCCAGACAGGACTTGTTCATAATCTTAAATTTTCTTTAGATTCCCATAAGATTATTAGCACTCCCAAGCAGCAGGGAGTATCCTAATAAACTATACCTGCATTCCCAAAAGTTGATTTATGGAGTTTGTCTTTGTTTAGAGTGCTGGTTACAAGTTTTTATGGATAATGGTTAGGAACAAAGTGAGATAAAGGATATTAGATTCAGAGTTCTTGTTTTGAAATGATAAAAAATGGGAAAGTACTGTGGGAGAATGGTCTTGCACCCTGTAAAGTTTTGTCACTTGTATATGTTTAATAAAATGCTGTTTGGCCAGTAGCCAGGCAGGAAGTATAGGTGGGGCAACCAGAATAGGAGAATTCTGGGAAGAGGAAAGGCTTAGTCTATAGTCATCACCCAGATGCAGAGGAAACAAGATAAGAATGCCTCAGTGATGAAAGGTACCAAGCCATGTGGCTTACACAGATAAGAATTATGGGTTAATTTAAGATGAAAGAATTAGTCAACAAAAAGCCTGGAATAATAGGTTAATCAGTTTATAATTAATGTAGGACTCCATGTGTTTCTTTGGAACTGAATGTCTGTGGGACCTAGTGGGACAGAAACTTCTGTCAACACAAAGCCTCTAGGGGAAAAAATTCTAAGGAAAAAATTTTAAATAAGTTTTTAAACATAGTAATGAGAAATGCCTAGAATGGTCATAGGAAGAAGGTCTAAAGAAAATTTTAACTCCAGCATAAGACCTAGTGGTGTGGGACAATTCTGTATTCTGTCAATTATGTTTTAAATAAATGCTGATTGGCCAGTAGCCAGGCAGGAAATATAGGCGGGACAACCAGACAGGAAGTAGAGACAGGGCAATGAGAACAAGAGTATTCTGGGAAGAAGGAAGCTTTTTCCGCAGTCCGGTCCAGACACTGAAGAAGCAGGATGTGACCTGCCCCACTGAAAATGGTACTGAGCCATGTGGCTAACATAGATAAGAATAATGGGTTAATATATGTAATAAGAGCTAATATGAAGCCTGAGCTAAGTTTATAACTTAATATAGACCTTCGTGTAGTTTCTTTGGGACCTAAACGGCTGTGGGACCTGGGCTGGACAGAAACCTTATGCTACAACCTAGAGTTCCTGTGAGTGAGAACCAACCACCTGATTACCATATCTTAAACATGATGGTGATCAGAGGATTCTTCTCAAATTCAGTGACAAGAATTAAAATCTTAGAGCCCTTGTCTTCTAATTACATTTCCTACTCCAAAAGAGAAGCAGGCTGAATATAAAATTAATATATTTAAATATAGTGACAAACATTATCAAATATAATTGAAAATAACATAAAAGGATTGTTTTCCAAATGCATTATCAAATGCTGAACCGAAAGTGTGCAAAGGTGATAGGTTGAACAAAACACATATTTTAATCTTCTCTACAGAAAGTGGTAGAAAATAGCAGTGAACCCATCAAGTCAAAGGTCAAAGTGGTAAAGAGAAGCTAAAAGCAAGTGTGATGTTCCTAATAATACTGAATTTTCCTCAGTCTGGAAAACAACAGTCACTTCAATAAAAGGGTATCAGCAAAAAGCATTAGCAGTTTTTCCTCTAAAAAACCAAAGATAAACTAGGACTTCTATATACTAATATTACAATCCATGTAATTGTAACTATTATAATTGACATAAACATAAATATATTCTTATTCATATGTCATAAATGAAAACAATTTGTTATCCTGTGTAATATAAAAGATGATTAAGAATTAAATGTCATATCATATCATAAAAAATTGTAGTCATTTATTTCTATATAATATTAACATTTCTAATAAAATATAGCCCAAGCAATAGAATATTTATAATTTATTGTAACAAAATAGTAAAATAAATTTTTAAATATTTATCAAATATTTTTATGGTGATAAAATAAAAATCAAATCTACAAGTATAAATGAACATGGTCTCTAATTACTTAGAATTTTATCTGCATGCATTATACCTCTGCATGAATGTATGATGAGCAACTGAAATGCAGTATATATGGCAGCATACACCTCATTTTGATTGCCTACAATGACTCATTCTCATTCACACATTCATTTATATGAAGGTATTTGAGAGAATTTTGTAACATGTATGTTTCTAATTCATTTAAATTAGTTGTATTTTTCTGTTATGTTTGCTCTTGTGTACACTGAAATGTCTTTTATTTTCAGATAAATATTTAAAGCCTAAATAAACGTCTATTTCAGATTCCATGTCTTTAGTATCAGCAAGTATTTTAACTCCCAAAATGCAAACAAAAGTAAAGAAGTCCACAATTAAAAGCTTCAACATATCAAGCAAGCATTAATGCCCATCCTCAGAAACATTGGTTCCAGGAATTCTATTTATTCTAGAATACTTCTGCCCAAAGCATAGATGGTTAGTTTTAACTGATGTCCAATGTATATTGCAATGCTTTCAGCAGTCTCTCCAAACACTGAAAAACAACACAGACAGGGTTGTTGTGGGACAGTTCCATATTGATTGAGAATCAACAGCAACTGCTAGTTGTCTTGACTATTTCTTGATTTCTCCTGCTTATCAATGGTCTTCAAGTCAAAGTACTCAGGGAGCCCTAGCGGGGACAAGCCCAGCCACGCCATGCTGCCTCACTTTCCCCTCCTGAAATTTGAACTCATCCCTTCTCCGAGTTCATGATGTCACCAGCAACAGGAGATTCTCTACCTCCGCACAGCATGCTTAGCCCTGTTTGATGTGCTGACTTTTCCAGAGCAGAAAATCAACATACACTGGGAAGATACTGGCGGCTTAGTTTTGCCTGGGCCTCTGTTTCCAAACAATGAATGTTCACAGAATTTGAGCTTGTTTCAAAGACATTTTCTCTTCTAAAACCCAGTCTTTGTAACTGTCAGCTTCCAGAAATAAAATAAAAATAAAAACGGGCCAACTATATATCTCATATAAAAATAAAGTAAAACTTTTGGCCTCAGAGTTAATATTCACTATTGTTCAACATCTGGCAGGAAGCATCTCCAGTATTTGCCATGACACGATCTATTATTTCCATCTGTCTTATCTCAACCTCAGCCGCTGGTTAGAAATAATCACTCATGAGGCTTATTTCATTAGAGCAATATCATCCCTCTTTTATTGGTTGTCTCTGAGGAAGGTCTGTGGCAATAAATTGTGGCTCATTCCATATTAGCTCCCCATCACAATACAAAGATAAAATCAGAAAATAACCTTCTCTGCTGTCAGCCAGCTATTTAACATGAATGCCACAATACTTCTGAATACATCAAGAAGAAAATGCACAGGTGAGCAGTTCATTAAATCTGATTGTTTACAATTATCAACGAACATTAATTTAGTCACATTTTAAATTAGGTACTCATGGCAGATTTGCTTCAGGAGTAAGGAATATTTCAGGTCACTGATCTCAGAATTGTATTAAAAAACACACAATAAAGCCACTTAAAAAGATATTAGCATCATCTATATGCCTCTATAGAGGAAATTATTTAAATACAGTCTAAATATGAGGTGTTCCAATTCCAAGTATAAAAGTATTGGTATGAGTTAGTAGCCACTTAGACTGTTCCATTAAATATCTGGACAGGCAAATTAGCAGCATCTCTTAATTAATACCAGGCAGATTATGAGGGATTCAACTCTGCTGTCAGAGTTTTCTTTTCTCAAACAATTTCTCACTCTTCCCAGGGTAGCATCTCTGTTCCTGTGTCCTGGTCGGTGGGTTTTTCAGTTCTTTCCAGTTCCTGAAATGGATGCCAAAAACTACCTTGTCCACTTCAATTAAGGGAAAATCATATAGTCACTGAGAACTGTTAACAGTCGCTGATCCCTCTGAAACCACACACTTTTCAAATTTCAATTACTCAACTCTGTCAGAATCAGCTAAGACAGTGCTGGGAGGAGACTTCATAGTAATATACACAACACAAAATAAGAGACATCAGAAAATAATAATGTAATTCCATTTAATAAAATTAGGAAAGCAAGAGTTATATAAATCACTAAATGTGAGACTGAGAAGGTTTTTTCAGAGGTTAAGAGCCGTTGTTGCTCTTGGAGAATATTTGGGTTCAGTCTCTAGACCTACTCTGGACACCTCATAGCTGCCTGTAACTCTAGTTCCAGGAGTTTTGATGAACTCTTCTGGAATCTCCAGGTACCGTATCCACATGGTAGCATTCATAGACTCAGGCATACACACATGCATAACTAAACAAATAAAATTATAACAAAAATAAAAGAAAGGTAAATAGTCAAGAGGATATCAGAAGGCGATGAAATTGGAAACAAAGCAAAGAAAAATCCAATGAAGCAAAACGTTATTTCTTAGAACTATATAAAAAGTAACAAAACTCTAGTGAGACTAACTTTCAAATGAAGACATGATTACTAATGTCAGGAATGAAACAGGGACATCAATCAAGACTTAAAGGTGAAGACATCAAAATGATTTTGAGGATCTACTGTGTGTGGCTGTGAGACACAGATTTCACAGCTGTCAGAGCAGTGCCTCTAAAATAGTGGTTCCCACCCTTCCTAATGCTGTGACCATTTGATATAGTTGTTCATGTTGTAGTGACCCCAATCATAAAATTATTTTTGTGGTTACTTTATTGCTGTAATTTTGCTACTTTTGTGAATAGTAATAAATATATGTGATTTCCAATGGTCTTAGGTGAGCCCACTAAAGGGTTGTTTGCTCCCTAAAGGGTTGTGACCCACAGGTTGGAAACTGCTGCTCTCTAGGGACAAACTACCATAATTTACCAACTACAAAAATAATTTTCACGGGCTTAGAACTAAAATATACAGTAAATTTACAATGGAAAATGGAAAAGAAATTTGTGTTCAGTGGAGAACTTTAACAAACTGTGAATAATTAGCACCAATTTTATACAATAAATTAATCAGAGAAAGTAAACTTTCCATGTAATTTAATGTCATAAGGTAACTCAGATTTCAAAATCTCACTGAAGATAGACAACACACACACACACACAAACACACACACAAAAGAAATCTAACTGTAAGTCTGTGTCTTTTAGAATTTTTAGTAAATTAAGGTTATCAATGACCAAAGCATCATGACTAAGTTGTATTTAATCCAGTTATATAAGACTCTTTTTCATTTCCAACCATTATAATTCACTAAATTTATATCATGGCTAAATATAGCTACTAAAGGAAACAGACTATCTACTAATAAGTGATGCACAAAGAAATGGTTCTATTTCATCATATACAACACAAGGCTCTCTTCTGTTCATGGGCAATAGCATAAGCTAGAGCTTCCAATCATCCACAGGGCCAGGGAAGCAAACAACCACGTTTCTGAAGTTTTCTGTTTTACAGAGGTGTGGCATCTTGTGGTTAGGTTGAATGAACACATTTCACAGTCAGTGAAAAGAAATTTCAATTTGTGATGGGTTTATTAGGACATGACTCCATTGTAAATTAAATACCTGTGTTAGCATAAAGAAATAGAAACAGAATTTTAAAAATATTATTATCACTTCCAATTGACTTTACAATGTTGATATACTTAGCTGTATGTTTGAGAAAATGTGTCCTGGATCATCACACTAAAAGTGCAAAATGCTGACTAAAGAAATAAAAGATCTAAGTGAATAGTTGCTCATAAGTTAGAAAACAATACAGAGTTAAGATTGGAGGCGCCTTAAACTGACCTGCAAATTTGCTTTATATCAAAACCTTAGCAGCAGGTGTTGTAGACCACGTCAATCTCATTCTTACTGCCCAAGGGGAAAAAACCTAGAATATTTAAAACCACCTAGAAAAAGAACATGAAAATAGATAGAATTACTCTTTCCATAGCAATGAGACACTTTTGTATGATAATAGGAATGTGAGATGAATGCATCATGAAAGAGATTATGCGGTTTCTATATCCTGTCTACAAAATTCTACATGCTTTTTACCTGTTAATGTTTTGTTAACTTTCCCTTACTGCTACTATAGTGATATTTTGCATATGTTTTACTAAATGAAGCTTGTCTAAGATCAGAAGGGCAAACTAAGCCACAAGAGGTCAGGCAGTGGAGGCACACCTTTAATTCTAGGATTTCAGAGTCACAGGCCTAAGGATCTGTAAGAGTTCAAGGTCACCCTGGGCTACACAAGATCAATGTATTAACAAATCCAGGTGGTGATGGCTCACACCTTTAAACCCAGCACTAGAGAGTCATGGCTTTAATCCCAGCATTAGAGGGAACATAAAGTGGGAGGAGGGAGAGGCTTAGCCTGCAGTCGCACAGCTTTGGTAGAGGTAAAACTGCTCTAGTGGTTTGGCTGCTTTGGGTTTCTGGTTGAACCCCAGTTTCCGTTTCTGGGTTATTATTATTTGTGCTTTGTGTACCAAGTACTCAAGGTAATCAACTTTTAAGGGGGAAGTGTTTATTTACCCTTATAGTTTCAGAGGTCTCAATTTGTGTTTGCTTGACGTGGTCACTTCTGGCTTTTGAAGCCACCATGGACGACAGCAGCACTACTATTGCAAGTAGGAAGACTCCACCTATGGTCGTCAGGTAATGAAGACAGCAGAGCCGTAGAGTGGAAAGGGACCCTCAAAGGACTAATTCCAGTTACTTAACTGCCTTACACAAAACCCTACTTAAATGTTTTGCCATCTACAAATAACGCCCCCAGGCTGAATAATGACCTTATGGCACGTATGACCTTTGATAAGCACTTAAGACCTGAATTATAGCAATGTGTGAGATTGGAAAATGGTTTGCAGGCTGGAACTGACTGACAGAGCAATGAGTACTCTCACAGCTTCTTCTAGGTCATAGATTTGTATTCTATCCTGTATTTTTGTGAATGATTGCAAAGTCCCTGTTCTTTTCATTCAAATATACACAATATACACAAACTTTTGAATTATTACAAAGCAAGTTTTAAATAGATTGTCATTTCATCCTTTGATGTTTGTTTTTATTTCCTAAGTAAAATATCTGTTCCATTTAACATAAAAAATAAAATGTAATCTGTAGTGTGCTTTTCACTCTGACTCTTTTGGGGGGGCGGATACCACTGAGCTTCCAAATAAATACAATACATATGGAGACTTATTATTACTTACAAATACCCAGTCTTAGCTTGGTTTGTTTCTAGCCAGCTTTTATTTTATTGCTTTATAAATAATACCATTCAAAATTTCCACTTCCTCCCCTCCTCCCACTGGTTCAGTCCCCCTTCCCCCTCCCCCTCCAGTCCTAAGAGAAGTCAGGGTACCCTGCCCTGTGGGAAGTCCAAGGCCCTCCCTCCTCCATTCAGGCCTAGGAAGGTGTGCATCCAAACAGACTAGAATCTCAAAAAGCCAGTACATGCAGCAGAGACAAATCCCAGTGCCATTATCAAGGGCTTCTCAGTCAAACCCATTGTCAGCCACATTCAGAGAGTACAGTTTGATCACATGCTCGTTCAGTCCCAGTCCAGCTGCCTTTGGTGAGCTCCCATTAGATCAGGCACACTGTCTGATCAACCCCTAGCAGCCCTAACTTCCTTGCTCATCTTCCTGCTTCTGCTCTTCAACTGGATCTTGGGAGCTCAGTCCAGTGCTCCAGTGTGGGTCTCTGTCTCCATCTCCATCCATTGCTGGATGAAGGTTCTATGGTGATATTCAAGATATTCATCAGTGTGACTATGGGGCAAGGCCAGTTCAAGCACCCTCTCCTCTACTGCCCAAGGACCTAGCTGGGGACATCCCTGGGAACCCCTCTAGAACCAAGCCTCTTGCCAACTCTAAAATGGCTCTCTTAATTAAGATATCTTCTTCCCTCCTCCCATATCTGCCCTTCCTCCATCTCAATCATCCCACTTCCCCAGGCTCTCCCAAATCCTCCCCTTCTTTCTTCTCTCTCCCCTTCTCCCCTCCCTGCTACCTCATCCCCACCCCCATGCTCCCAACTTTTGCCTGGCGATCTTGTCTGCTTCCAATTTCCAGAAGGATCTATATATGTTTTTCTTTGGGTTCACCTTATTATTTAGCTTCTCTAGGATTGCGAACTATAGGTTCAATGTCCTTTGTTTATGCTCGCCAGCTTTTCTTAATTTAAATTATCACGTCTACCAGATGCCTCTGGGATTTTACCCTTTTATATATCTGCATACCCTTTCTTTACTTCTTACTTCTTACTTGCTATGTAGCTGGGTGGCAGGCCCCTGGAGTCCTTCTCTCCTTCTTTTTTTGCTCCATAATCTCTTTTCTCCCAGATTTCTTCTCCTATTCATTGTCTCTGCCTACCAGCTCTGTCTGCCCTTTCTTCTACCTTGCTATTGGTCATTCAGTTCTTTTTTTATTACTTTTTTATTGAATTTTATTGAGCTCTACATTTTTCTCTGCTCCCCTCCCTACCTCTACTATCCCCTCTTCAACCCTCCCCCAAGGTCCCTCCCCATACTCCCAGTTTATTCAGGAGATCTTGTCTTTTTCTACTTCCCGTGTAGATTAAATCTATGTAAGTCTCTCTTGGTGTCCTCATTGTTGTCTAAATTCTCTGGGATTGTGATTTGTTGGCTGGTTTTCTTTGCTTTATGTTTAAAAACCACTTATGAGTGAGTACATGTTTTTTAGTAGATTTAGTGCTTTAGACTGGCAAAGTAACACAGCTTCACAGAGTTAAACAAGTGCAACATAAAAAAATGCAACAATCCTTGCATCATTAAAACAATGTTCCATGGCATAAACAAATGTCATACATCTTAAAATAATACTCCACAACAGTAAACAGTAATCAATTTTACTATCAAATACATCAATTCCATTTGAATTTCACCTATTGCTTTACTAGTTTTCTCTGGATTCAGACACATATCTGTGACTGAATATTTAACTGTCACATGTTTTTATTTTCCTTTAAATTTTGGAAATTCATTGTATTTTAAACTTTTGCTTGTTACTTTTATAATTGAATTAAAGCATGTCATTTTCCTAGCATCCACTCCTGATTTGGCTGTGTTTGAAGTTTGCTAGTGGTATGTGCATCTTAGGGTTTGCTCTCCTGCATCTAGAAAGCAGGATGTGCTGTGGGACAATGGTCCTATATCCTGCCACTTGTATTATTTTAATAAAACACTGATTGGCCAGTAGCCAGACAGGAAGTATAGGCAGGCCTACTAGGCAGGAAGTAGAGGTGGGGCAACAAGAATTCTGGGAAGAGGGAAATTTCAGTCTGTAGTCTTGACTCAGCCACAGAGAAAACAAGATATGATTGCCTCGCCAAAAGAGGTACCAATCCACGTGGTTAACACAAACAAGAATTATGGGCTAATACAAGTTATAAGAGTTAATAAGAAGCCTGAGATACTAGGGTAGTCAGATTAAAATTAGTGTATACCTCTGTGTGATTTCTTTGGGACTTAATGACTGCAGGAACCAGGCAGGACAGAAAACTTAATTAACAAAAATGTTTATTGGTTCTTTTTTAAATAAAATGTTTTCACTTTCTACTATAATTTCTGCATTTCCTTCCTGCAAAGTAAATAATTAAATGTCATGTTTTAATATAAATTAAATATCAGATTTTGGACACTTAGCAAGTATCTTTGTCTATGTCAAACTTGTATCCACTAGTTTTTGCCCTGGTTGCTAATGCTTTGCACAAATCTGTGAAGATAATTTTGAGGCTGTGTAATTTCATAGTATTGCATGTTTTATTTCTTTACTTACTGCAAGGCAGAGAGCACCTCTCTTTTCTTATCTATTGACTTACATCTGTGTGGACTTTCAAATTTCAATCTGATCCAGTGTTGAGGATTATTGTTAATGATCTAGTTCATTAAAATCATTGCTACTTTCTTAAATTTTTCTTTATTATCAAGAATTTTAAACAGATGTGTAATGAAATATGATAATATTGACACCTACTTCTCCCTTCAAATTCTCCCTTATGCCTCCACCATGTCCCATTTCTGACTTCATGTATTTTTCTTTCTTTGTTTCTGTCCTTCTTTTTGATAATCATTAAGTCCAGTTAATGCTGCCTATAGCTTCAAGGGTGTGGAGCTACCCATAGAAGGGTGGGAGTCTACCAGTGACTACAAAAAGAATGACCCCCCTCCCCAGCACCTCTTCACTGCCAGTAGCTCCTCAGTAAGGGGTGTATTGTGGGTATTATCTACTCCATCTACCTCAGAGTTTCATCTGACTGTATTTTGTGCAGGACTTGGACAGATAACCATATCTCTTGTAAGTTTATTGGAAGGTTCTCTTAGCCTTGGAGGAAAGAAGGAATTGGTATAGTTTTTTCTGTTCAGGTCTGAGCATCACTGTCTTCTTCTTAGCACTTGACCAGTTACGTTTCTCTATATTGACTGCTGCTGATTGCAAAAAGAAACTTCTCTAGCCACAATTGAGAGCATTTCAGGTCTATGAATGTAAACATAAATATTTATAAAGTACTTTGGCAATGTGAGCATTTACAAAGCCAGTTCTATCCTGGAGTCTATGAATGACCTTTCCAGCCAAAGGCCTTGAACTAGCATTACCTACTAGTATGAAACACCTTCTTGCAGAGCAAGCATAAAATCTGATAATAACATGCTTATTTCCTCCATAATAGTTACTCTACTATTGTGCTGGAAAATGCATCTTTCCCAGTGGGTTAGTATTACAGAAAAGGGGGTTCAGCACTGGATAAAATCATTAATGTCTTTTTTCAGGTGCCTGTAAAACACCTTCCAGCACTGTGAAAGCTAGCTAGCAGCAAAGAAATTTCCAGGTTAGTTTGAGATTGATTTCTCTATGTCCTGCAGCAAAATATGTAATGTCTTCATATTTTATATAGAGTCCTACCTTGTAATTACAGTAGGTAACCCCATACAATTGCAGTAGCTCATGCTGTTTTGGAGACCTCTGGGGCCTCCCAGTCCAATAACTCACAAAGAGTTGTCCTATGCCTTGCACTGTGATTTTCATTTAATTAGCCTATCATCTGGGAACCACATGGTGTGTTCATGGATAGTAATTCCATATGAGCATTTTATTTTTGGAAATTTAAACTTTTATTTTGAAATGGCCTATGAATGATGGATTTGCACGAGGTTATTTCTTCTGTTTGAATTTTTATTAAGTTATGCATTACCCTTGCTCTCATCCTCCCATCCACTTCACTGGCTTAACTCTTTGCTATGATTTCACATATATTCTACTAACTCTCCAACTTTTAAAATCTAGTTGTGCGATAGGAGGCTTCAATATAGCCCTCCCCCTACCCTTTGATTTCCTTCCTACTTCTGTGCCACTCCCTGCTTGAGACTTTACCCCCTCCCGTATCTCACATATCTATTCTACCTATTGTGAGTAGAGCAAAGATGATCATGAACGCACAAGTACCTTGAAGATGGGATATAAAGTCAACTAGTGTGTGCACAGACCTGGTATAGGCAGCCCACATGTATTTCCATGTGCAGTTTACTGAGAAACATTTAGGCTGATTTCCAAAGTGATTGCCTTCGTCTCCATCCATCCCAACCGTGGAGGAGAGTTCCCTTTCCACCATACTCACACTAGCATTTGATGCCATCTGTATCCTGATGACAGCCATTTTCACCGGGGTGAGATGGAACCTTAAAGCCATTTTCATTTTCATCTCTCTCCCAGCTAAGGCTGTGGGGAACCTTTTAATGTGTTTCTGTTTCTTTGGAGAATTTTCTGCTCAGTTCTATAGCCAATTTTTTAAACTGAGTTGTTTTGGTCCTCTTGTTTGTTTTCTGAGTTCTTTGTATATTATGGTCACCAATCTTCTGACAGAGAAACTCATTCTGGGCACTGTCTATTTGCTCACAACACGATCTCCATTATTACGAATCTTACAACTCATTATTTCCTAGAATGGGAGGTAGGAAATGCTTAGAGTTGCCTCCTTTGTTCTCTCGACTCTTTCATCCTCCCTTGATTACTTCTCAGGCTCTGGTAGAAGGAAGATTCATTTTGATTCATTGGAATATTTTCCTTGTCAATTTGCCCTTATCACGAGTGTGTTTGTAGTCTCTCAATATTGTGCATACTAGACAGAAGAAGACTAGAAATGCTGGCTGTGTTATCACTGCAGCAAGTTCATCTTATGACTTCACTGGTCCAGTTATCAACATCAAGACTTCCTGACCCATTGTCACTCTTCTTGTGCCTTAGAAAAAGTAATCACACAACACAAATACACACACACACACACACACACACACACATACACCTGCCTTATGCACACTAAATCACACATAGATAAATATCTCAGAATCTATTTAGGCATTGCAGAGTCAGTGATGGACTTGTTGATGCCTATATTTTCAGCTGTTGATAAACAGGCTTCCACTATATTAAATATATTTACTTATGCATTCCTTCTACCACAATCTCCAGGACCATTTCCACAGCATCATACCTGGGCTCCACATCCCATCACTCTTAAAGAATATTGTCCTGTATTCATTTCTAGATGTGTCCTACCAACCTACAGGAGATAAGATTTCCAATTGCTTGGACCTAAGCAGCTAAAAGATATTGGAATATTTATAACTGAAACTGTACTTAAACTTACAACATATAGAACCATCTATAGAGCATAGATGAAATAGTCAGCAAATTTTAATAAAAAGTATTATTTTTTTCATAAAATGCTTTCTATATTCTTCCTAAATACCTATTTTGTTGACAATGTTTTCTAAAGAAACAAATGCTTGTTGTTCTTCTGTATTCTCTGTCTCATTTTCCCCAACAAAATACTGTTTTGTTTTTTGAGGGGGATAGTGTCATAACTAGGGCCTTATCCATGCTATCCAAGTACTCTGCCAGTAAGTTAGTATCACGCACATACATGCCTAACGAATATATTATGTAGACATTAAAAAAGCTCTTACTAATTAAAAAAGCTTTAGATTACTTTAGATTGTTTCTTCAAACACATACTTAAAATTTTTATTTTTATTATTATTTTATTGTTTGTCAGAGCCAAAACCACAGTAATTTCTGAAACCTCCCTTCCCCTCTGAATATCACAGTAATTAATGTTAGTGAAGCTGCAACAGAACTGCTCTTCTAGAATCAGCACGTTATCAAGTTTACATTATCCAGCTTCTTGGTAGCAAGATTGTTTTGCTCACAAACATTTTCAGTGTTGTGTTTTTCAATTTGCTTCAATTCAGTGTTTATAGTTATTATTTAAAATGATATCTCATACCAGTTAATTTATGCCTTTTCATTTACACATTCTCAATCACATAATCAGTCTATCACTTCTCTCTTTTGGTAGACTTTATATTATTCTCTGGGGTGGTGGGGGCAGAAAAAAAACTTTCTTTAACATTTTGGCTGATATTTCAAAAATAATGCAATGGGAAAACTGAACTTTCCAAAGTCAGAGACAGGTGACTCCATCTATCGCCTTTTTTCTGTAATTACTGCCTTATAGCTATGTCGTCTTTTTAAAGCAGTTCTCTGAGGTTAGCCTGGTTCAACTTTAGCTACAGAGACTTTCCTTCTGTTGCCCTCTTCCTGCCAATTTTGTGGAAGGAAATTGCTTCTGAATGTAAAAGCTAAATGTGCTCTTTAGCTATTAAGGATGATGTAGCATCCAGTATCTTAATATTCCTCCCACAGCCCACCACTGAGTGATAGCACAAATGCTTTGATTAAAATGTTTACAAATTGGTATTTTTGAAGGCCGTTCCATGAATACTTCAAGTAGCAAAACTCAATAAATCTCTGCACAGCTCTAAGTGTAGTCTTTACCTAATTAGATAAATCACCAAGTACCACAAAGTAATTCCAGGGCATGGATTTAGGAGGCAACCAAGACGATCTCTATTTAAATTTTCCATTACAAGACTAATGTTTATAAACAGATTTAAGACCCAAAACGATGCTGTCAATACCTTTGGCACAACAACAGATATTTAAATTCTAAGAAGGAAAGCTTCCAAGAAAATACCAAGTCACAGCCTTGGCTCATATATCATGGTACATCCCAACAACAGGTTTTGAATTATGCTAATGATTTATTTTGTTGCTTCTCTATAGGTAGTGACTAAATTACTTTGGAATAGAATATATATATATATATATATATATATATATATATATATATATATGCTTTAGAAAGAATGTCAGGTCATTAGAATGTGTAGAAGCCATCCTAATTTTATGATTTCTCTATCAATTCAACCTATACACAGACCTTGATACTGAGTCTGTTTCCAATTTTGTCTTTTGTATGAGGTTTTGCCTGAGAATGTGGTACTGTCTCTGTTAGAACCTCAGTATTATCACTTTGTAGCTCTGTGGACTTGGCCATACTCTCTTAGCATTTCAATTACTCAGTTGTTTAATAAGTAAAAATTAGGAAAATGAAAATGCATAATTCAATAAATTAACAATGTTAAACACATGAGTAATATATAATAGAATGTTTGAAAGATACATTATTTGTGTCATATTATTTAAAACATTACTTAGTATCAAATATTAATTATTATTGAAGAAACTTCCTCTAAGATTCCTATTTTATGTGAGAGACTTTATAGGCAAATCCATATTGACTAACAATCACTCCTTCATGCTCCTTAGTGTTAAGTTCTGATCCTCAATAATTCTGATTTTTTACCAAGTAAAATCTAAACTTTATTTCATATTAAGATATTTTGCATGATATTTCCTTAGTGTTTGCTACTTTAAATTTTGTCTTAGACTTCCTTAATGACATTGGACTGGGAATAATGATCACAATTCAACATCAAACTGAGACCCTCCATGTTTTCTTGGGGAAACTGGAATTTCTAAGTGAATTTTGAGGACATTATTCTCCCGTGCTTTCCTCTGACTCTTCATTAGTTCTTGTGTAAGTGGGCATTTCTCAACTTCCATCTAACAAATACTGCTAAGTTCTGGGGACACATGGGAATAACACAGTTGACTGCCCTGCCCTCACCTAGCTTCGATGGGAGAGACACAAGAGAAGAATAAAGGCTTTGTATTTGGTAGTTGGAAGTAGGCCTTTTGTGGAGATAATCAAAGCTACTTGAGATCATACAAATAGAACCATAATCTCATAAACTGTTACAAGGGAAATTAAAGATACACCTCAGCATGTTTTCTCCCTCTCCTTTTTTCTATGTTCTCTTCCTCTCTCCTATCCTCATCTAGCTCCTCTCTAATGTCTGCCATCCTCATTTCCACCTCAGTCTCCCCATCTTGTGTTTTACTTATTTTACCAGAATTTAAATGTGAATCCCAAGTATTTCCTATTGTCCACCAATTCTGATCTAGAAACTTAGCGTGTAATTTGGCCCATAATATTTTTATTTCTGCATATCATTTATCCTGCATAAGGGAGAGGAAAGGAAAGGATAATATGCACATTCTAGGTAACATCTATCAGAAGGAATAAAGTTAATGTCCATCTGGAAATTCTGCTCCAGTTCTGTTCATCATTGTGCATGAGGAGATGAGATTTCAGCTGCAAGGACAGCTAACTCAGTCCTTTCCTCATATCATAGAAGCTAGCCTGTGATCTGACATAAAAGTTTCGTACTAGGTATGATGCAGATCCATTCTGGTAACTAAGCCAAACACTGAAATTACCTTTTACTACATTAATAATATATCATTGAAAATATATGATAGTCTCTTTATTTCTGGCAACTACAATAATTGTCTTATACCTCCTTCACCCTTCATTCTAGGTCCTTGTCACCTTTAATTAGCATTTCAGTTAGCTTAGATTTCTCTTTGGGTAAGATAGCCCAATTTTTTTTTGCAGGATATATTAGGACCTTTTCATCTTGTGCTTCTTGGGCATTTGTTGCTACAACCAATTGTATGTTTCCAATATTGTCAGTGGGCCTTTATTGTTTGGTAATTCCTGGTAATAATCACGGTCAAACAAAGCTTATATTACACTTTTTCCTGTCTTGCTGAGTAGCCCATCACCTTAAATGATTAGGTCAGAGTTATAATAGATTCTCAGTGGACATGTTTTTGGAGGATCGACTTTGAACATGGGTAACGGATACACGATCTTGAAATCCATGAAATGAGATAACTAATTACATGTGTGGAACATGAACATTTACAATGAAATTGGCCAATTGTACTCATTTTTTCCTCAGTTTCTAACCCAACTCTTACAGATATAGAGTATACTGTAATGCCTACTGGTTATTGCTTAAGCATGTAGTCCATGCCTTGGAAAGCAGTGACATATATTCTTTGTATGTTGTTTTATGACTGACGTATTAACTGAGTCTTTGAGAGTCCATGATACTACTTTGTGACACTTGTCACTTTTGAGTGAACAGTATCTAGCAGAGTAGTGGGTATTGCAGCCAGGCACCCAACTACCTATTGCCTTTCCTCACACTTTCTCTCTGGGTTTCAGTCCTTAACACCATGCTAGGACTTAATTCCCTAAGATGCATAGCACTATGATAAAACACATTACAGCTGGTCATAGCTAATGATAGTGGGAGATTAGAGATTAAAGTTAGCCAAAGCAAAGAAGCAGCTTAAGAGAAACTAGTTATGAGGTCTCAGGTGTTCCTTCTGCAGTGGAGTTTCATGGGATATAATTAATTTCCAGAAATCAGAGTGTCTAAGGAGAGCAGGTCAACCAAATCTTACAACCCAAATTTCACAGGTTTGAGTACATAGATGCATGCAGCAACTCTGTGACTGACCTTCAGCGTGAAAATAGTAGTTCTTCAGAAATGACACTATTAGAATGTACTATCTGGTTTTACTGGTATGTTGTAGCCCATAGCCTTAGACATACAAGCAAACTCTTACTAGATACTATGGTATAAGAGCTCAAAGTGCATTTTCTGGGAGCCAGCTAAGAGTCTGTACTTAGCCTTTTCTTTCACATGTGCAGGGTTTTACCAACAAAAGCATACTGGTTTACCCCTTACCTGTATAGACTTGTCAAGTGTGCAGTGGTTTTCTGAGCCTAAGGTCATTTATGTAGCTCATGTTATTGAATACTTTTCAACAGGATCCTTTTAAGCTAATAGACAGTTGTGCTGTTGACAGAGGAAACAGTTTCAAGGGACAGAAGACACCTGGCTTATATTTAGAACAAAAATATGTCAGAGTTCAGAGAATGAAACAATAATAACAACAACAAAATAAAAACATGCATGAGCCGAAAGATACTACCATGGTTACCAACATATATCGCTTTTGCAGAGGACCAGATTTCTATTCTTGGTTCCCAAACCTGCCCATAAGGATGCCTGCAAGGGAGCCATTGCACTCTTCTTATCAGAACAGCAGGCTGCATTCGTGTGCACAGCTCCTCAAACAGACACACATAAATAGAACTAAAAATATAAAATAAACCTTAAAAAATACCATTGGGAATAGTCTTTATCGTGGTAACTGAAATCTTAAGGGAATAAGTAAGGAGCCTGAAGATATGTGCAGAGAACATGAGAAATGAAGGGATTGTCTGAACAAGTGACCATGCTCCAACTTTTCTTGGCTCAGGGTTGACTGTTCTAAAGAGTCTATAGAGAAAAGGTCAGGAATAGAAATCAAAACCTCTGTTTTTCATTCATGTCACCTAAGATCCAAGGATTCATTCCTCAAGGCTGGAGTTCACGTGTTGTTGATTGACTTGGTAATAGGGTATTAGAACTTGCTCTCTTCAGTGTGTTGCTAGGAATCAGAATAGGATTTGGCAGATATAAGTCCAGTAAGTTCAAAAGTTGTTATTATAGTATGTTTTCTTTACTGAAGAAGGAATGTGGAAAGTTTTTATTTTAAGACAGGTTTTATAGACAGACTAGGAATTCTCACGATAATAAAAGAATTGAGCCCTGTAATAATAAAAACGTGAATCTGGGGATGGTTTCATCCAACTGTGGAGGAGGAATGGAGGGCACCATGGCTATAAAATAGCCCTGACTGTAAGGTGACACGTAAAACAGTTGTCAGCAGTAGCTAGCATGCCTTCCTATTTTTATTCTTACTTTTCTTTCCCCTGGAACTAAACATTCTGTTACAGGTTATGAAATCTTTGTTCAGTGACCTCATCCAAAACCCAAAATATCATGGTTATAAAATATTCAGTAAAACTGACCAGATGTTACTGAGGGTGAGTCTCCAAATTATAAAATGTTTACTTCAGCATCATATTTTATTTGCACTATTTAAGGCACAGCACACACATGGTCCCAGATGTTTCTAGTATTCAGGAGCTCTTTACATTGCAGACCATGTATGAAGAGGCTCTCCTCTGCACACACATGCTAGTATTTGTCTGATGCACTCAGATGAGCTAACCTCGGAGTTTTATAAAGTAGAAAGTATTGCCACAATTCTTTGGGTAATTCCATCTTTTCACTAAATTACTGATTTAACTACAAGATGATTGTCTGTGCTTGTTCTTTATTCAGAATGACCTGCTATTAAGTTTAAGATGCTGTCTACTGCTAAAGATGGGCCTGTCATCTTTTGTCCCCTCAGTGTGGCTCTGCTATGATGTAGGGTCTATCTAATAAGGTGATAGACATCTAATTTATCCAGTTTACCTTCCCATCTTGGCATCTCCTGTTATTATCTATAATTGTAATATTATAGTTTTGAATATCATTAGTAGGTAGGAACGCACAGCATTCAGTTACATACAAAATAAACTGCACCCATATGACAAGCCAGCTCTATTCTATTTGTGCTCTGATACTCAGCCTAAGCATTCTCAACCCACTTACTGGGTGTTTGTGCATAGCTTAGAATACTATCTTCTTTTCATAATGAACTCTGAGGTTCACTCAAAGACATCTTTTTTTAATTTATTTATTTATTTATTTATTTATTTATTATGTATACAACATTCTGCCCCCATGTATGCCTGCAGGCCAGAAGAGGGCACCAGACCACATTACAGATGGTTATGAGCCACCATGTGGTTGCTGGGAATTGAACTCAGGACCTTTGGAAGAACAGGCAATGCTCTTAACCGCTGAGCCATCTCTCCAGCCCCAAAGACATCTTAAATATCTGATAATATTATTCTGGGCTGATGAGGTGGGCCAGTTGGTAAAGACACTTGTCACCAAGCCAGACAACCTTAGGTCCATTCCTGGGACCCACATGGTGGAAGGAGAGAACTGAGTCCCACAAGTTAGCGTCTAGGACACACTTGGGAGCATACACACACAGTAAATAATTAATGTAATTTAAAAATTCAAGAGAATTCCCTTATTCTCAAGCAATCTGTGAACTTCCCCATTCAGTTACAGCCTTTCTCCTGTTTAGTACTTGTATAAAAACCATGGCTGAGACTGATTTCTCGCTAGGCTGTGGATAAGTCATGAACTCCTCGAGAGAAGGGTCTGCTTATTCTTCTAAATTGGGACCATAGAACTCCTCCTGTTTCTGCTTCTAGTGTGTGATAAGAAACACGTCTTTTTAGCTTTGGTTTGTGTAATGACTAGAGAGCCATACAGAAAAAGTTTAATGTTTCTTGAGCTATGACAATATTGCAAAACAAAATCTCAAAGAGAAGGATCAAAGTCATTCTTTCGCACATTTGCATGCAGCAATGAGGACTCTTGATTTGAATGCAGCCTGTCAATGCAAAAGCCAGTGCCAGTTAATGCTGGGGTTACTACCTCAGAGTTTAAGATGAAGAAACTGAGTCATGAAACAGGAACGAATAATGAAATGAGCTGCTAGATGCAGCTCTCCGTTGACTTTGCTCACGTCAGCATCTGGGTCCTTAATACAGTCATGAAGAGTTTGGGGAAATAATAGCATGCTGACATTTTATATCATGTCAGCAAATTTCTAGAGCATTATATTCTACTATTAACTCATATTGTATTCATCTTTGCTACACCAGAAATGTACGGTTATTAGATTTGGAATATTATTAGCATAAATGCAATCTCAAGTAACATGGAAATTAACACAAGAAAACTCACAAACAGCCAAGAAACATTGTTAGCTTGGGCTCCTCAGAAACCTCACATATTAGCATAAGAGACAAGGCAGTTACGAGTGTTTCTGAAATAATAAGACAACCACTGTTTATGAGGTGATAACATCATGCAACAATTAGAAGCAAATTATTCCTTGATGGTCATTAAAAACTGTCCTCTCCCTCTGCTTCTTCGAGGTTATTGAATTAAATTTGCAAAGTTTTAAGGCACCCATCAGCACCGTCATTGTTATTTTTACTGTTCTGACCCTATTTCAGGTTCTTAAAAGACTAATGTTCCACAGGCAAGGATTTAAAAAGGATATTTTATCTTATGTGCTGTAACTCAAAATCATTCTGGAACCCACTGACCTTGTCTAGCATTTTGCAGACTCTTCAGAAGTGAAATCTTATTACATTGCCTTGTGCCATAAACCAGATTCTCTTTTTCCACTATGAAAACAATTTGCTGGAATCCTAAGTGAATAAACTAGGAAACCAGAAGCAGATTGACTTATTGTCCCAAAGAAAACCAGATTATTTTTAGAAAATAAATATTATGCCCACTCTGGTACCATTTTTATTTGACAAGGGGGAATATAAGTGAAGACATCTGGAAGTCCTGGGAATGCCTTCCAGTTATTGGAAAGCCATGCTTGAGTTAGGCTCGCAGGCGCGCACAGCGTGAAGCTAGATGCCAGAAATAAAGCAAAGAAAAAGGACACCAAACAACTTCCAGAACTTTCAGAAAATATTTATATGGAGAGATACTTGACATTTTCAAAGCAGAAGGACTAATAATTAATGGCTTCAAAATTGGGTGTTACTAAATTGAAAGAAACGTGCAGCCTGTTTTTCAAAAGGAGACAGTCTTCAGACATATGCAGGTTATCTGTGGCTGAAATGGGGACCATAAATAGCACAGCAAGCGAAACACAGTCTTCATCAGAGCTCGAGGTTTTGAACACCACAGCGTGGTCTTAAGTCCTTTGAAAACACCAAATGGCAAAATAGCGTGTGAAGAATGTCTGGAATCTTGAAAAGATTCTTCTCAGTAGTTGGGTTGTTATTTTCATTCTTTGCCTATAATTTCTAACGTGATTTTTATAGTTAGCTTAAAATATTTCAGCTGCAGTTAATATTTACAGTACCAGAGCTAAATGTCACTATTTTCAATAGTTTCTGTGAGCGGTCACTTAGAAAAAGACTTTAGATGTGTGGGTAATATTGCTCGACTTCACACACCACCCTTGTAGAAGAGCAGTCTCCCAGAAGGGCAGGTGTCAATTGCTAGATCAGACAGATGTCACTGGGCCCACTGGCCTGCATTTCACGTCAGGGAGTTCTGGAGTGTGGCCGTGCAAATGCCGCATCAGTCTCTTCTAGTGAGTCAGAGATGGCGTAACCAAGATGTTCAACATGCACTCAGTCACATAAGCACTTAGGTAGTAGCTTTTCGTTTAATAAATTAATTTATTATATTTTTATAAATAGGTTAAAGGTCAGCATGTATCTTTTCCAGCTTTGATCTCTGAACTTGTATATATTGTTTTACATCTTTTCTTGTGTTTTTATTGAGTCCTGTTTGTGCCTTTTCTTCACTGGAAGAAATGCAGCCCATTTCTGGAGTAACTTCCACACATAGATGACCTTGTGCATACAGATACACATGTAAACATCCTAGCAGCGGAAACCAAAGCTAGGGCTCTTCCCTGTTATTTTTGTCTGGTAATGCTATCATATAAATATCTCCAGGTGGCCTCTGCAAATGAAACCTCTGCTGTTCTCTTCTTCCCACCATACTGCTGCTACCTGTCACCATCTTTGCACATTATCAGGTTCATATATATAAAATATGTAATATAATATATAAATTATAATATAATATATAAATTATGATATATTATATAGTATATATGAATTATATAAGGTTATATATAATTAATTTTATATATAAGATTATATATAATTATATATAAATTATATGAAACATATAAGTTATATATTATAATATAATATATAAATTATATATAATATCTTATATACTATATAAATCATGTATACTGTATAAATATATATTATTTATATAAATATATATATAATTTTTAAGACTTATTTTATTATTTTTACTTTCACATGCATCTGTGTGTATCTGAAATGATCAAAAGAGTGATCAAATTCCCTTGATCTGGAATGACATGACATTGAAAGTCTCTTGATATGACTGTTGAGACTTGGACTCCGGTCTCTCCAAGAGGAGCAAGCAGTTGAGTTGCTTTTCCAGACTCCATCTATTTCATCTGGAAATAAATACAACCTCATATAACAGATTCCCAGCAATCTGGTAGCTTTTATTTTCTACACAATCCAGAAAGTTTCTGAAACATCTATGACTGTGAGTTACATAAACCTCATGTTTACACTGAGCCAAGCCACTGCTGCTTTAAGAGCCCTCTGAGCAGCATATGCGGAATGATAGAGACACAGGTGAAAACATCACCAAGGCATTTGAGCCCAGCTCTGCTGGGAGTCCTCTTGGCCTCCAGCTCTGGTGAGCTCCTAACAGATCTCAAGTTCCAATAGTTTCCTCCCTCTGCACTTGTCAAATATTCTTCCAACAGCCTAAGCAGGTGGTCCTGGTTACTGGTGCTCTTCACCCTTTTCCATGGCCAGCACTATCCGTGTTGGTTTGTGCTGACTGTTAATTTGACTGAGGTTAGAATAGCCATGGAAAAAAAGCTCTGGGAATGTCAGTGAGAAAAAGACAGCTGCACAGCAGCACCCATCTTTCTGCTCTCTGATTCCAGATGCAGTGGGACCAGCTGCCTGAAGCTCTTGCTGCCATGGCTTCCATGCTATGACGCGTATATCCTTGCAAACTTTGAACTGAAGCAGACCCTTCTGTCCTTGAGTGCCTAGTGTTAGGTGTTTTTACCTCAGAAATAAATAAATAAATGCAATGCTAAATATTCCTAATCCTCCACTCTATCTCTTTACTCATCAAGTGTATCCTCACTCAGGTAATGTTTTTGTTTCCCAAACGTGGAAGACCTGTAGCTTGTCCCAGATAATCAAGATGGAATGACAGCTCACTGATTAAGAGTGTTTGTTGCTCTTGCAGATGACTTGCTCTTAGGTCCCACTACCCACATGGTTGGTTCACAACTGCCTGTAGCTCTGGTTCCAGAACATGTAACACAGCATCATGCCCATGATCTCTCACACACGTAGGCACACACACATACACTTAAAATAAATAAATCTTTTCAAAAAGAAACCAATAACCGTCAAAGCTCATTTTTTTATTTATTTTTATTAAAGATTTCTGTCTCTTCCCCACCGCCGCCTCCCCTTTCCCACCCCCCTTCCAATCAAGTCCCCCTCCCTCATCAGCCCAAAGAGCAATCAGGGTTCCCTGCCCTGTGGGAAGTCCGAGGACCACCCACCTCCATCCAGGTCTAGTAAGGTGAGCATCCAAATTGCCTAGGCTCCCACAAAGCCAATACGTGCAGTAGGATCAAAAACCCATTGTCATTGTTCTTGAGTTCTCAGTAGTCCTCATTGTCCGCTATGTTCAGCGAGACCGGTTTTATCCCAGGCTCATTTTTTTTTTTATTGTGTGTAAATCTCCAGCCTTCTGTTTTCTGCCTGTGGTTGCTAACACCTAGTCAAAGGGCTTGCTCGGTGGTTGTGGCTGTACCATACGTTGATGGACTGTAGTCCTCTCATCTTTTCCAAGTCTCAATTTCTTTACATGGAAAAGTGATGCAAAGAAATCTATCTTGTTCTCAAAGCCCATGAGATACTTCAGAGATACTTTTACCTAACAAGAATTCTATAGAGAAGTATCGTTTCTTTCTTCGAATTTTGAAATGAAACTGGAAAGTAGTCCACATACTGTGATTGTGTTGCTGTGGAGACAGAGACTTTCAGTGATGAGGGAGGCTGGTCTACACAACTTACTTTTCTCCAACTGACATTTGGACATAACGTATGAGAATTAAATTGTTAAAGCTCATTAAAAACCCTAAAAGACTGAATAGAACTCTAGAAAACTCAGATAAGACAAATGTGAAGATGGAAGTTAGAGGCAAAAATAAACAACTCATTAAAGACTTTAAAAGAAATATTTCTCCTCCAAACAAGTCAAAGATGGCACTCCGTCATTTCCTTTAAAATGGGAAAAAAATCAATACTTCACAGTATTTCCATTGTAAGCAATGTATCTTATCTTTTAGTTTACCATCTGGCACCACAATTTAAGAAATGTTTACAAAATCAAGAAATTTTATTGCAATGTTTGTAAAACTAAAACATTCCAAATGCACATTTTCTCCTAATTAATGTGTTTGTTGTTGTTGTCATTTCCCAAGATGGTTGGACTACCCATCTTAGGCAGGAGTAAATGAAAGTATGGCCATCAATGTGTAGGTCAGTAGTAAATGCATGGTCAGGTAATTCATTAAAACAAGTAAAGGGAACACAATGGTGTGCTTAAACCATGAGTCAGAGAAAAAATCCTTTAAGAAAGCCAAGAGAAACAGTTATCAAAATTTTATTCAAAGAAAGAGCTATACAGCATTGAAAAGTGTGTGTGTGTGTGTACTCATCTTTCAAGACTGAAGTTCATGGTGATCTGAAGTCATGAGTTTAGTTCCTAGGGGAGAGTCTGGCAGAATTCTGAAAGCTCAAGAAGAAAAGTTTGTTAAGACTGCTGAACTCAGATAGACCAAGCTACACAACTGACACAACTGTCTCCCATATGCAGAGGGCCTAGTTCGGTCCCTTGGAGACTCCACAGCTGTCAGTCTATGAGTTTCCACAAGCTTGGTTCAACTGTCTCTCTAGATTTCTCTTTCATGTTATTTAACTTTTTTGCTTATATATTCTCTCTTTCCTCTCCTCATCTGGATTACCGGAGCTCGGCTTGGCGCTTGGTTGTGAATCTCTGCACCTGGTTCTTTCAATTACTGGATGAAGGTTCTATGATGACAGTTGGGTATTCACCAGTCTGCGGGTCCCCTGGAAATAAGGTCAAATCGATCCCTGGTGCATGAGCTACCTTGTCGGAGCCCATTCCCTATGGTAGGATGCCATACTCAGCCTTAATGCAGGGGTCCTCCCTCAACTTAATGGGCCAAGCTTTGTTGACTCCTCATGAGAGCCCTTGCCCTTTGTGAGCAGTGAATAGGGGATGGGCTGGGGGGAACTCGGGATGAGGGGTGCGGGAATAACTGTGATTGGAATGTATAATGAAATTTTGAAAAATAAAAATAATCATAAAAGACTGCTAAGCTCACTGACCTGTCTTTATTCAGCTTCAAATGTCAAATCCAAAGTATTATTTTTTATAGTTATTGTCTTAATGTTCTTACCTGTGTGTCACATGACCTCATAGGAACACGTAGCAGATACTGCCTCTCATTTCAAATCTATATTTCTGTTCTGGGTAAAATATTTTATAATTTCTGAATATAATAAATGTCATATTTTAGTGATATTAGATACACCAGAGAGTCTCCTGGGAGAGTGACTCTTGATGGGGAGTTTTATGAAAAGTGTGAAATTCTAATAACTACAACTATTGATTGGCCCCTTTGTGCCACCTTATCCTAGAGGGTTCTAAAGATGCCATTTGCCTTTTACCTTATACTTCCCCCTTTCAGCCTCTTCCATGGACACACACGTTCTACCTGATGCTTATTAATGGCAGTATTTTTTGACTTTTTAGTCTTACTCTTCTCACCAATAAATACCTGCCCCCGCAAGCAAATGTTATATGTTCCTAAATACACAATAGTCATTTATGTGATAATTCCAAAGGGTCATCACTTTTCCAATATCATTATTTGAGCACAAGAATCATTGCCCACCCCTTTCTTCTTTTTTCTAATGTTACTAGCTGGGCCCATGATACTGGGTAGGGATGACAGAGATTTTTCTAATGCAAATTCCAATAGAGATTCTTTCCTTACTTGCTTCTAAAAGTAGACCTTCATTTATATAAGCATATTTGCCATAATTGTGTGTATGTGTGTGTGTGATGGTTTTATTGAGAATGTCTCCCAAATGCTTGTATTTGAAATATGCTCTGGAGATGAACAGCTAT
The DNA here is from genome assembly GCA_025134845.1 of Neodon shergylaensis. Classification (NCBI taxonomy): domain Eukaryota; kingdom Metazoa; phylum Chordata; class Mammalia; order Rodentia; family Cricetidae; genus Neodon; species Neodon shergylaensis. The sequence continues at coordinate 7,026,708 of JABTXL010006405.1, forward strand.
AGTAAATTAAGATAAAAAGGCTGTAAGAACTATAGAACATGATTGCATTTTTAATAAAGGGTTAAGATTAATATATAACATATGATTTATTGCACCAGGCAAGACTCCTGATACAGAGGAGTCTGAAGGAGATTTTCATCTTGTAACATCTTACAAGGCATATACTCCAAAGTCTGAATTGTAGTTCGTAACTACAGACATACAGAGAATTCATTCCTGCTTTTCTCATCAATTTGTGACCACATGGATGAAGATGTGAGTAGTCCCCCATAGAATAATTTTACTAATGATCCTACATACAACAGAGCTTTTAAATTTTTGATGCATTGATGCTGTGTACCATGGGGCTTTAAAGAGAAATGTAGAAAGGAAAGGTTGTTGTCTTGACTCTGATAACCACACATGACAAAATTGATGTAAGAGCTGGCGTTGCTGATGTAAGAACTTCTGTAGTTCTGTTGATTAAGCTCCCACCTATCTAGTTTGTGGTAGCATAGTTTGTTAGGATCATCAGGAAATGACTGATCTGGGGAAGCTTTGATCATGATGGTCAGCCTTGCGCAAATGTTGTACTGAAAATATTCTGAATGCCCTACTTTATTATCCCAGGCTTCTATCACCAAGTACATTCTTGTTTTGAATCAGTTGTTTCTCGAATGAGTTTTCATCCTACCCAGTAAGTATATTTCCAAAGCATGATCCTGGAGAAAATAATTAAGGCACTTAAAACCTTGTTAGTTGCAGACCAGAAAATTATTCAGCTCATGGAAATTCATCAGATGAAACATGTATCTTGAGGATTCTTCCAGGATACTAGAAATCTTTTCTCTGTAAAATACCCTTTTATATCCCAGGCCAATATAGCAAAAATCTCCTGAATGCCTTGATTCTTGATATATTCTTGATACTGAATTTAGCAGTTTTCAAATGCTATCACATTTATCTGCTCAGTGATTTATACACAAATTAATTAAGGTTTTATACATAGAATAATGTTATAGGGGGTTTTCTCCCTAGTATTGAACTTAACATAATCTTGCTTCTTGGACTCCCTGGGAGTCTACAACAAACTGATGACTGCAAGCACTCATATGGGTCAGTCGTTTATCTCAGCTGCATGTTTGTGGAAAGTGTCCTGCTCACAACTGGGCTAAGCCACTTTCTATTCTCTTCACCATTTTATGAGGCTTGTAAATGGCAAGCTGAGGTAATAGTCATTGTTCATGCCCACAGCTAAACTATTTTAAGATTACTTTCATTAGGAAGCAGGGGTAACTGACTGTAACATCTGTATTTAGCATGAGACTTGTTTTCTTCTTCAGAAAGAAAAATGAGTAGACTCAATCTATAAGGTTTATTTTTCCAAAGCTTTGGAATATGAAGAAGTCATGGAGAAGAAGCCACAATTTCAGCTACGATTGGTGACAGTGGTGAATAGGTGCCAGCTGAGCAGACACCTGGGACATTCCAATCTCTTCTACATCAGGTCGGTCATCAAGTGCCACATCAGGTCTTACTCAAACATCCTACACTGGTGCTGTTATAGTTCCAAATACACAAGAGTCCAGATCACTTCAATCTTATCTAGTATTTCTTGTTACCCCTACACACTTTCTCCATCTAAGCCAGTTAGTGCTATTTGGTTTTTAACCTTCACCATGCTTCAGTAATATTTTATAGAGGGTGAGCTTCTTTACCACACCTCATCTCTTTGCCTGCAGGCAAATATCATTAAGACACATCCAGTTCCTAAAATTCTGGAAATCTTTCTCCCTCCCTAGTGCTTTTTCCTTGAATATTTCTTAGATTTTTATTTGTGCGCTCCTCTGACTCTCACCTTCCCTCAGCAGTCAGCTATGAACTTCTTCGAATTGGACCCTTTTGTGTTCTCTTGGCAACTAGCCCCCAATCTGGCTTTTTTATGGAATATTTCTAGATTCTGAATAATTTTCATGATACTTAAATTTTATATGTCAATTTTTCCCCAAATTTGCTGTTATTTCAGTCCCTTGAGAGCATAAATTTGTTTCTAGGTTAATTTTGTGCCTATACTGTGCTTTTCCTAAAAAAGATCTTTGTCATGGTAATCATTGTTAAAAAAAATACCGATTATTAGCTCCCTTCCTAATTAGTACCCCATTCTTTACACTTTTCCAATCAAATAATTTGTACCTAATTATTCTCTTCTCTCTTACTTCTCTGCCCACCTCTTCAACGCCAACAGTGGCCCTTTAAACATTCGTGGTTTATGTAGTTACTCCCAGGTATGAAATCCTATCTGAAGATTTGGAGCTAGAAGCCTCAGAGAAGAGAGAACATGTGACAATTGTTTTTTCCAGGTCTGGTTTACCTCACTCAATATGATTTTTTCTAGTTCCATTCATTTTCCTGAAAAATTCATAATTTAATTTTTTCTTTACAGCAGAATAGTGTTTCATCATGTATATGTACCACATTTTTATTATCCATTCATTAGTTGAAATGAATTTAGGTTGTTTCCATTTCCCAGTGGTTGTAAACAGAGAAGCAATGAACATGGCTAAGGAAGTATCTGTAAAGTAGGATGTCAATCCTTTTCAGCATATGCCAAGCAGTGATACAAATAGATTATATGATAGGTTTACTTTGATCATTTTGAGAATTTTCACAGTGATTTCCATACAGCTGTATCCTTTTGAAATCCTACTATCAGTGAATGAGGGTTTTTTTTCTCCTACACTGCTCGCCCCATTGCTATGAGAGAATGCTCTTGTACACTGTAAAGATTTGTCACTCTTATTGATTAAATAAAATGCTGATTGGCCAGTAACCAGGCAGAAAGTATAGGCATGGAAACCAGATTAGGAGATTTTTGGGAGAAGAAAAGGTAAAGAGCAGTCACCACCCAGAAACCTAGGAAGCAAAATGAGAATGCCTTACTGAGAAAAGGTACCAAGCCACACAACTATACATACACTAGAATTATGGGTTAATATAAGTTGTAAGATGTAGTTAATAACAAGCTTGAGAAGTAGACCAAACAGTTTATAATAAAAATAAGCCTCTATGTGTTTATTTGGAACTAGATGGCTGTGAGACCAGGAGGGACAGAAACTTAGGGAATGAGGGGGGTCCTTTCCTCTTACACCCCCCACAGCATTAGCTGTCAGTTGTTTTGTTGACCTTTGCCATTCTGACTAAGGCAAGATGGAATCTCAGAGTAGTATTAATTTGCGTTTCCCAAATTGCTAGGGGTGATGAACATTTCTGTGACTGTTTTTAATAATTTTTTTCTTTTAAAATCTCTGATCAGGTCCCAGATTCAGGGTTGTCTAAAGATTCTCAAAACATTAGGTTCTTGTCATTATCCGTTCTTGCTACCCAAAGCAGGAAGGTAAGTCTCTACTGCTGCAGACACCATGTACTTCAGAAACATGGCCCATAGGCACTTGAGAAGAAACTGTCCTCAAATCTTTTTCCCTGAGGGGTAGCTTTCATGGCATGAAAAAGTATCATGCAAACTTCTAAAGGAAGGAAGCAATCAGCAGTTCTACCCATTTATATCTATGAACTACAACAACAACCAGCACGGCACCAGTATGCTAAGGATACAGTTGTAACATACACACCTTAGTTGTACCTGCATGCTGTCTAATTGAACTTAAGACCCATCAAAAAGAAGGAAACCATGTCAAGAGCTTGGGAAGTCATGGAACTTGGAGGAGAACCTACAACCATCACTTTACCAAACCAGGATAATTCCTAACACACACTAAACCTTTGTACTTATACCCACAGATAGGTTTACTCCTTACCTGTCATCAAGAAAACATCTTTTTGCAACACAGAGACCTTTATAGTAAACCACAATAAATCTAAATGAATAGATCTGGAGTCATATGTCAATGGGTACACTCTCTCAGCTCACACTCAGGCATCATTACACAAGAGGAAATACAAAGATTGTAAATATCCAAATATCAGAGAGTTGCTGTAAGATTGTGTCTCCCACTAATATCAGAAGCTGCATCCATAAGAATCTCACCAGCATGGCTACATAAACTTTATCTGAACAAGATCAACCAAAAATGGGCATGCAAAAGTGATTGGGGAAAGCGCAGGAAACCTTACTCCTTCACATAGGCAAGCAAGGAATGTTGAGAGCAGTACAAAGAGTCTTTCCAGGGACAGAGGCAGTGATTGGTTACCCAATACAAATGGTCAGCTGTAAAAACATACATACAAGTAACATCATATAGACTGAGTAGATTATGTTTCTGTATTTAGGAATTAACATTTATATACACATATAAATGCAACAACAATTAATAAAAAAGAAGCCATAACTTTAGAAGAGAGTAAGGAAAGGATATATAGGAGTGTTTGAAGGGAGAAGAGGGAAGTGGCAAATGAAGAAATTATGTTATTATCTCAGAAAAATAAAAGAAATAAGTTTAAGAATATTGTACTAGGCTTAGACTCACCAATAATGAAAAAAAAATTAAAGAAAGAACAACAAAAATACAACTGCAACAATTGTCAGTGTTTCTGAGGATTCTTTTGTAGTTTGCAGATATGATACCTCACCTCACGTACATTCATTGTGTCAACAAATCCTTTTAGTAAACTGCTAAGAGAGAAACTATTATTGACTCCATTACGTGGACGACAGAACAAAGATATTTTGCAAGTGTCTCTGAAATTTCTTATCAAGTAAGTAGCTCACATTAGATTTCAAACTAAACACCCACTAACAATTAAGTCATTGAAGCCAGCAGTGCTCATTTAAAAGACAAATTTTGATATCTTTCTCTGTAAGTGTACAATTAATTCCCAAGCATCTGACAGGCTCATGAATCTGTTGACACTGCTCTTGCACAAGAACTCTGCAACGAGGAAGAACATTGTATGCCATCCACATACAGATGCCAAGTTATAGTTGTGCTTTCATCAGAAGAATCAATGTCATTTTCCACAAATTAGCTGTGAATTCTTTTTGTCAGCAATTAAATTGCACTTAATCAATTAAAGAGAGAAAAGCCATCTGTCAGGTGTGTGAACCTAATTACCCATGATGTTTTGAATGACCACTATATAATGGCAGTGATTTTACTATGAAGAATTACAATTAAAATACACAGAAGTTTACAATTACATTTTGTACAAAACTCAACAGCTTATCAAATATCTATTTCTGGGTGAATAGTCATACTTTGGCTCGATAAAGAAGATTTTATGGGAGAATGCATCTGAATAAATGCATTTGATGTGCAGCCAGAGATATACAATGCCTCCTGGGGAAAATAATAACCAGTTCATCCAAAGACACTTATGTTGGATACATATTTTGACACGCTGCCTACATTTTTTGGACACCCTGTAGTTGGCACCATGCTTCATATTGTAGGGACTGGGGATCAACAATACACTATTGTTACAGGCAGTACTTTAAGGTTGTGAATACAATATGGTGAATCTAAAACTTCCAATATATAAAACCATCTTCAAACAAATTTTTAGTTAATCCACACTGATGGCTCAGAAGTATGCACTTGTATTTTTCACAACCATTTTTTACATGGTTGGTAAGGAAATAAAGTGGTAGCCAAAATATCTAGCAAGGTTAGTGTCTTAAATCAATAAATGCATTCTAAGTAATTCCAAAATAAAAGTTCTATCATGGGCAGAAAACTAAGATTTTTTTACAAAAACCATTCAAAAGGATAGAGGAAGAAAGCTATTTTTCTTAACTAATTGGATGCAATCATGGCAATTACACACTTTTTATAGTAGGGTTAACAGAAAGGGAATCTGGAGAGATGGTTCAGTGGTTAAGGGTATTAGTTGCTCTTCCAGAGGTTCTGAGTTCCATTCCTAGCACCCACATGGCCGCTCACAGTCTGATGCCCTCTACTGGTCTGCAGACACACATGCAGACAAAGAGACTGTATACAAAACAAACAAAAACAGAAAGAAGATAATTATCTATATAGCTCATATATTAATAATTACATCTGAAACTTACAGGCTAAATTTTGATTTCAGACAAATACATTTATGTTAAATGGACTCTGAGAACTCTATTTTGTAAGAAAGAAAGAAAGAAAGAAAGAAAGAAAGAAAGAAAGAAAGAAAGAAAGAAAGA